>JFHB01000104.1:0-106074 GCA_000729835.1 Atkinsonella hypoxylon
CCCCCCCCATTCTCCTTCCTACGATTCGAACATTGCCGCACTTCCCCCCCGACGTTACCACTCCACTCCCGTTGATCCCTTTCTACTACAATTGACATCATCATGCCCATCTCAGTCCCCAAGGCCGACCGTCTTACTGACCTCTTCAGCCTCAAAGGCAAGGTCGTCGTTATCACCGGCGCGTCCGGGCCTCGTGGCATGGGCATTGAAGCCGCTCGTGGTTGTGCCGAGATGGGTGCCAATATTGCTATCACCTACTCTTCCCGCAAGGAGGGTGCCGACAAGAACGTCAAGGAGCTGATCGAGGAATACGGCGTCAAGGCCAAGGCTTATCAGCTCAATGTGACCAAGTATGAAGCCGTCGAACAATGCGTCAATGAGATTGTCAAGGACTTTGGCACCATTGATGCCTTCATTGCCAAGTAAGCCTCACGCCAAACCCTGCACCTCGTTGTCCTGTGTCTCCGTCCCCGCTGAGTCGGCGTCATTGATCTTTGCTCACGTCGATACTAATCAAATAAATACCTGTAGTGCCGGTGCCACGGCCAATACCGGCGTTATCGATGGCTCTGCCGCTGACTGGGACCACGTCATCCAGATTGATCTGAACGGCACTGCCTACTGCGCCAAAGCCGTCGGTGCCCACTTCAGGAAGGCTGGCCGTGGCTCTTTTGTCATCACGGCCTCCATGTCCGGCCACATCGCCAACTATCCCCAGGAGCAAACATCCTACAACGTTGCAAAGGCTGGCTGCATCCACATGGCGCGCTCTCTGGCTAACGAGTGGCGCGACTTTGCTCGTGTCAACTCCATCTCACCCGGATATATCGACACGGGCCTCTCCGATTTCATCGACCCCAAGTCTCAGGAGCTGTGGCGCTCCATGATTCCTCTCGGCCGCAATGGATCGGCCAAGGAGTTGAAGGGGGCATATGTATACTTGGTGTCTGATGCCAGCACTTACACTACTGGAGCTGATATCGTTATTGATGGTGGATACACTGTCCGATAAGAGGCTCGAAGGGCCACGATCCCACGAGAATGAAGAATAGTTGCATCACGTTTCGAAGAAGGGAATATAGAAGCAAAATTCAAAGCTCCTCAGTAAAAGCAAACAAGACTTGCTGTGTACCAGATGTCCTTTCCGAAAGTGCTCCTGCGCCTTAGATCATCAGTAGTACAGCATCGCCAATTAAAGGCAAGAAACACGTCATTTGGTTACCAGGGTGGGCACATTGATGCGACGATTTCTTGGGCGCACAGCTCATCCCGGGTCCAGGTGTACTGACAGAATGGCATATGCAAAGCACAAGCTAGGTAGATGCCGAGAAACGCAGTGTGAGTTACGTAGTGGTAGAATATGTGCTTGTAATTAAATTACTGCTTCGCTCAATTGAAAATCTTTTCTCATCATACTGGTCACTGACTACGTGATGTGCAGAGAAGCGTAGGTGCTGCGGGTTAAGCCACTGACATGGCCACGTTATATATATGCCCTACCAGGCTGACATATAGACGTAATCAATTGACTGTACATATTCCTGAACTTCAAAATTGTTTTATCTCTGCAACAAAAGGGTGGCATAACGGCGTGATATATTCTATCATGATACGCGGATTCTGCGCTTTCTACCAATTCTATCACTAGCAATTTTATCTCTTGAGTGTACGTAAACTTTTCATCATAAAGCCATTTAGTTGTCTTTTGTCCTTGCATTTCCATAGACAATACTTATAGAATTAAAAAGTTGCCCATAACCTCTTGTGGCAACCTCACTCCTCCTACTGCCTAGTTAGAATCTTCATATGCCAATCTTGTTCCTTCCTAATGACCGTCTTGAAAAAATAAAAAATAAAATGAGCTGCCACAATCTGAGGATATGAAATATTAGCACTGTTTCATGTTGAGATTGTAAAATAGACGAGTCCATTCCAAAGAATGAGCCAAGGCTATAAAAGAAAAAAAGGATAAGATGACCTCTCCCGCCGGGAATTGAACCCGGGTCTCAAGCGTGACAAGCTTGCATACTGACCACTATACTACGGAAGATGAAATGGCTTTGAACCATCGTAGTGTGATACGGTGTTGTCGTACGGGAATTAATTTGTTATGTTAAGGATGCTCTTTGATTCGAACGCATCCCCACCAACAACGGACGCTACCGAGAAATCATATATACCACGGCAACCAGTTAAGAATTTTCCTCCCCCCGTAAAGGCCGCCAACTTGACAGAGCAGGCAGCAAGAATCCCAAGCTTTCCACTTCTCCATTAAGACATGTGTATTTTATTGTACTATTGGTTCTTGGAATCCACCCGAGCACGCAGCTAGTTGCGTTGCACAAAGCCTTGAAGAACTTCGGCATGCCCGCTGCCCGTGCCGCTTTATCCGCCTCGGGGACAAGGAGATGTCGTGCATTTTTATCGGCACTATTTATTACCCTGCTGTGTACGGAATACGCCTACGGAATACGCCTACGGAATACGGAATACGGAATACTATACAACTATTTGTAGAGGCGGGCTCGCATGTGCTGCAGGTAACAGAGTCCTAACCAGCCAATGAAGGCAAACACACTGAATATCATTTCTTTGAAGATCCACGGGAAGGAAATGGATCCGTCCGCCGCGCCGACAAACCGGCCTAGGAGAGCCCCGGCCGAAAGTCAGAAGTGGGTAAGTAAAAAGGCTGGCGACCATGTCTCAGATATGCACGGAAGGGTGGCATCAGTGGCCTTGGGACCAACTTGAGCATGTGAAAATAATAACTCTATGCAAAAGTCGAAGACCATTTTTACATACATATATACACACACACACACACACACACACACACACACACATACATGTATGTATCTATTATCTCTTCAGCAGGCAGGATGGTAATAAGCAGGCCCTTAATTACTCACCCACCCTAGAGTTCGACAGTCGATGCCATCTTGTTGAACACGTCAGAAGTCCTCCATAACAGCATATGCACATATGCACCTTAAGATGCATGTATCCGATCATGCCGCGAATGTCCGGGGTTTCACACGAAGTCTTATGGAATAGATTCTGAACTTTCTCCTAGTCAGGGAGGAGAGCCGCGATGAAGACCCATCTTTAAAGCAATCGTACTGACCGGAGCGTTGACCTCGACCCCGATGCAGGCATCACCAATCAGGCAGTGCCCATCTCAGCTCCAGCCCATAAATCTGATCAAGACTGCCATTTTTATGGCAGAACCCCGCTACGCATATGGCTTCCCGTATGAAGTCGGAATTTGCAGACAAGGAGGCGTAAGGTGTCCCCACACGGTCCCTCTTTCTGTTGTGCTGCCACTTTGCGTTGTTACTGAGCATTTGACGTTTTCGTCTTGGAATAGTTCGACACTCGACCATCCAACTTTGAGTGTCCCAATGGGGCCAAGGTACATTTTTATTTCGACGCTGATGATTCTTACTGCTGCCAGGGACATGACGCAGAACACCACCAGCAGTATGAGGCAACTGACTTCATCGATAAGCAACAAGCAAGCGCTGACACGTGGCTTTCCCAAATGTCCGGGTACATGGTCGCTGTGTAGCTGTGTAGTCCCTAGGTGCCTTTTCAGGCCCATGTATTATCTATGCATTCTATGCATTCGATACTTAGGTAACTACAAGCTTACCCCGTACAGCATTGTACTTACCCACCTGGGCACCTGCCTAGGTCAAAGTCTCGTGAATTTCGACATCTTTTGCGTTAGCACTAGCAGCTTGGCGGCAAGTGCGATTGGCCGTGGCTACAGTTACAGTGGCGCCCGGTCTGGACTCCAAACAAACACTAGTTAAAGCCAATCACGGAGACGAGACTTGCCCATGCCCACCCACCGTCCAGTCGAGAGAGTTGGGGCGCAGGCCAAGCCACCATCACTGCCATCAGTTGCTGGCTGGGCTCTTGCTAACTACCTACCTAGGTAGGTAGGTAGTAGGTATTTGTTAATACCGAACCGTCCGCCGTGGCACTCCCATTGTCGCCGCTCTCTTCTCCCTTGGCCACTGTGCCACTGTGAACTGTCGTTTATGAGATTCTCGCCTCTACTTTCGAATCGTCACCTTCTTTATCGCTGCTTTGACCTTATGCAAGAGGCGTCAAGAACGTGTTCTGTGTGACTGCAAGGCTACCTGCTCGAAACGGCCGCTTTGGAGCACGTGCGTCCCACGCGCTTTACATTCAACAACCTAGCTGTGCTTGTCCTATCAATTTTACTCGACCAGGACCCAGCCCTTGCTCGACTTGAGGGAATTACGACAAGCCGGCTTGCATTGTAGTTAGTTAATGAAGCTGGGTTCAATTAGCCGGACTTTGGCAGCCTTTTTGAACACTATAGTCGCCACTCACGTCGATTCTGATAGAATGACATTCAACTTTCACTAAGCTTTGAAGCCGTTCGTCCTTGCTCCTTTCTCAGACACATCCAATTGTGGGGGCCCCAAGCGCTCGTACAGTCCACAGATCGTCAATCCAGTTTCTTTCGATTTCTTGAAATTCTATCAGGTCGTCTGAGCAGCTGTACATTTGTGGACAGGCACGTCACCTTTGCCTTGCGATGACCTCGACGCAACTGCCGCCACTCAATTTCGGAGGATCCGGACTGCGCATATCTATTTTTTCACCGCTGCCGGTCGAAGACACAGAAAATGTTGGGTCCTCGGGCTCTCAGCGCGACAGCCGATTAGGAGTAACTAAGACTCAACAACCTACCGATTCTGACCGACCGACCTCTCATCTACCACCGCCGACCCATAGTATTCCAGTCCACCCGATTTCTGTCCTCCAGGAAGCATTCTCAGAATCTTTGGACGAGGCGACAAATGGCTCGCCAGTGGACAAACCGAAGCTACGCAATTTGGATGCCTGTGGCCGTCGGGAGGCTCTCATCGAGCAAGATACTGATGATGAACCCTTTGACGCCAAGTGGCGCTATCGGCCGGGTCAAAAACAACACGAGTTGCTCAAACTTTTAGCTCAGATATCGTTTGGAGTCTATCTTTTACTCAAGGGCATGGCAAATAGCGATGCCCAAGTCGTGAATATTCTCCAGGGTCACATTGACGAGGTGGACGAATTTCTCGAGGTTGCCCTAGAAGACTTGTCGCAAGCCACAAAAGATTTAAATGGACGGATAGAACATTTAAAACTGCCGCTAGCGAATGTGCAGGTTTTCGAACAGCTGCTGGAAGACAGAAATTTCCGCTTAGAAATCATTGAAGGCAACGAAAAGATTGATCATGTCATTTCTAGAACGAATGTCGCGCTGAAGCAATGGGATGGAGATATTGAAGCAGGGCTAAGATGCACAGCCGCCTTCACAAATTGGCTCAAAGACGAGGAGGATGCTGCTTGGAGGACAGATCGCCCCGATGTGGCTGACATATTCGATGCCATGAAGGGCAACGCCGAGGGATGGCTAACTGCATTCGACGAAATGAATGATCGCGTTCAAGATGCGACTAACCTCATTCTGCGGCTTTCGACCATCATCAGAGAGATGGAGAAAAAGGCTGGCGAAGTCAGTCGCAGGACATGGGTAAGTGACGTCGCTGACAACAAGATCTTGTGGACATGTTGTCAAAAAGCTAATGGCTTTACAATAGGCAACTATTCAGCCGTATTCAGCTCCATCCATTAAATCCCGCCAAGGCAGTGGATCGAATCCTGTTTCAACTAAATCTGGTTCATCATCTCGACAGTCAGCACGTCGACCTTCACAATACCAGCAACCAAGTATCGGAGCATCAACCATCGAAAGTGAGAGCATTCCGGATATCAATACAGAAGAAGATTTTCCACTCCCTGGCGGCGCTTCATTGCTCCCCTCGCGATCTCAATCCCGTCTGGACTCGGAGGATGCGCATACAAGTCCCAAAGCTGGCTCAAAGTCCCTTTCCAAAACGACGTCGCAGTCAACATATGAGTCTAAATCACGGTCAAGTAAGGGAATGCCTGCGGCAAGCGAGGATTCCTTGTACGTCTTGCAGCCTCGCACATACACCCCACAGCCCTTAGAACCGGGCATTTCTGTTGCGGGGTCAGCAACCGCCTCACCCGACCCTCGAACTTCTGCATCCGTGACAATGCAAAAGAACCCTTTTGGCATTGGCGGACAGGAAGCAAACCAGATACGGGCTTCCATTCGAAATCGTGTATCACTAAAGACAAGCCCTCCTGAAGCGATCCGAATCCCGTCACGCGCCGCTACAGAGGCCGCGATGCGTGGTCCTTCACCAAACTCTGCGACGCCTCACACAGACCAATCAAATCTGTTTGATTCAGCATATGGTTCAGATACCGACTCGACCATGCAGCCAGTCGTTTATCAGGTCGAAATGGATCAAAGCATGTCCCCGCCAAGTCGACCTCAAATTACACACTCACCTTACTCAGATCAGCAACAATACTATCATCCCGTGCGTGCTTCACCACACTCGCCGCTTCAACAACGCCCGCACACTGCCCTCGGTAGCCGTATGTCCTCGAACATGTGCCTACAAAACCAGACCTCGGCATTAGGAGGAATGAGCACCCTCAATAACGTCACCAATGCTACACACGATGATGCTCGCACGAAAGTATCTGGGACTATAGTGCCAAGTGGAACAGTAAAGAAGAAGAAAAGTGCCTTTGGGTGGTTCAAGAAGGCATTCAGTCTGGATGAAGAGGAAAAAGCTGCATTTGAGACCCGAAGGGCAATGCAATACCAAGATCGCTATTATGATCCTAATTGTCCCAAGTTTCTTGACGGACGCAGACTAAGATAAGCTGCTCGGGCAGTTTCGCCTCTATACCTCCAAATTCAATATTCTTTATCTTGGGACAAAATTTCTACCGACTTCTCGGTGTGGACCTAGACTGTCGATATATCTCGCAACATTTCTACCATATACCCTAGCGATCTCATTGAATCTCAGCCTGACGATACATCTTTTTTGCAGCATCTGCCGTAACGGAGTAGACGAGACGTCTCAGAACGCTCTCGGGCTGTAGTCCAACACAGACCTTCATTCATCATTCATATTTAATTACGATTCATCATGGCGTAGAAGCCTGATAACTAAAGAAAGTTTTCAGCGCAGCATGGCCTATATGGCGGGGGGAACAACAATTAATCTCTTGGTCATTCATTACGTACATGAATTGTGTTATTGAGTAATCGGATCTTAGGCGCTATATGTGTTTACCGACACTATGCCGCATGACTCTAGTATATACTTGTTCATTAGTTTTACATTTCTAAAATTAAAGAGTACGATGCTTGTCCCATGCCTGCGAGTCTATATGCCACAATTTCCACCCGGAAGGATTGCCTGTCATTCCCCCATACCGTAGCTCTTGACTCTACTGAAGAAAAATGCTTTATCATGTTTCAGTGTAAATACTGCCCAGTCATCAGTCAACTTGTTATAGCTGAAATGGCCTCTCCACACGACCTTGTTATTCTTGGCACCCTTGCCTGCCGTACGTAGCGACAGATCCATTCTGAACATGTACTTGGGGTCATGTGTTTCAGTCTCGACCGTTAAATCTCCGTCCTGGGGCTGTTCAGCTTCCGCCTCTTCGGGCCATACTTCCCAGGCGGGTGTCAAACGCCAGCGACCCTTGTAGGCTTTCTGCATGACGGCGGACGACAGATGCGCATGGGTATTGTCGCGATGTAAATGAAGCAGTTCATGCGTCAGATGAGGCACCACAGCGCTTGGCTCAGAAGTCGTCAGCAGGCTGATTGCGGTACCGTCGCGAAAGAAACGGAGATAGCGATAGTACGTGACGATGTGGACGGGACTACCACCCCATGTGGCTTGGTTGGTCGATGCCTGACCCATGCGGATGTAGTTCACAGTACTGATGTAGCACCCATTGAAGCGAATGCGCGGCCGGGAGCGGAACATGTGTTTCCACGATGTATACGTCCCTGGGATAAGAGACTTTGCCGCCACCACGCTCGCGGCCGCTCTTCGTGCGGCGACTTCTCCGACGCTCATGACATGTCCGCCCCGGTGCTCCTCTTCCTCGAGCCTCAGGTCTGTCCAGTCTGTCGCCTTATTCCAGTGGTAATGCATGCCTGTGAAACCGAACTTGGTGCCCAGGGTAGCGTCTCGCCAGACCCGCTGCTCCGTGGCAACCATGTACGCGAAGGGCTTGCATACGAGGGAGAGACGGACGAAGTCGCCGATGTCGTGGATTGCGACTTCGTGCATGATGTGGATGAGCAGTTCGCCGGGCAGACAGGATATGGGACATGGTGGAGGGGGGTGGCCCTCTATTTCGGGGGGTGCAGGCTCGATTCGTAGGTTGGAGAAGCTGGCTATTAGGTCCTTGATGGGGAGGAGCACGGGGGGATCTGGTGCTGCTGATGGGTGCCCTTGGGATGAGGATTCTGGCTTTTGAGTGGCTTTTGGGGCGTGACTTTGCGGGAAGTGCTTCTCACGGTACGTGCGGTCGACTCGGCTGTCCAACTGGGAACTTGTAGTCAGCAAGGCGGGCGTTCCTGACTGTGAGGATTATATAAAGCGCTTTGGCTAAAGGAGGAAAATGGCAAGAGAAAGGTGTACTCTGTATGCCCTGCGGTAAAGTTTTAGACTCTCACCCATATTACCCTCCGCCTCCTTGGCCATCGCCTCTTCATAGTGATCTAGCGCTGAGACCAGCTCCTTGTGCGGCGTTCTGCCCGATCCCTCGATCGTATGGTCATATGACTCGGTGTTCCCCTCAAACACCCTCGTCTGAACACTGTCTTCATCTTGTTCATAAACCGGGGTGGTTTTGCTGGGCTTGGCGCGTGATGGAGGCTGAGCCCTGGATCGTTCGGGTGAGACTAATGCAGGTCCGGATGCGGCATGCTCAGCCGACGATTGCCCTCGGCGAGGCTGTTGTTGTTCGCTATGCTTAGTGTGAACCTCAGAGAGCCACTGCTGTCTGAAGGACTCGAGTTCCGAGTCCAGACCTTGACTTGAGGCCATGAGATGTGGTTTGGGACGAGGGTGGGTTGAGTAAGTCCGATGAGGCCGGCGGGTTGGCTTGGCTGGTGGCGAGAAGATATACCGACGGATGCTCTTCAGAGAGATGTTGAACAGAGTGTTGTTATGGAGAAGTAACTATGTTATGGGATGTGCAGTCTGAGGTTCGATGGAGTCTGAGCTGAGCAGGGAGATGGCGATACCTGATTGGACGAGGGGTACTGGCACCGCTCCAGCCGGGTTGGCACTACGGAATACGGGCTGCAGGACAGCTTATTACTTCGGACAAGCTGGTCGGAGGATTAACTATAGTCTACGTAAACTCTATGGGCCTGTTTTGGACATGGTGAAACCGTTGTGGATGGCAATGTCCCAAACAGGCAGCAGTCAAGACTTGCAGCAAAATGCCCGACACCGGTGTGAATTAGGGTGTGAATTAGAGTCGATTTGTCAGGGAGCGAGCGCCGAAGACCTTGCATTTGGAAGGGCAATGCTTTGGATGCTCTTGTATCTGCACTTACTCTTGGATTGCCGAAATAGAACATGATGAATTTCTTGGGAACCTTTCCTCCGCAGTGGCTTATCGTCGGGATTCCAGATCGTAACATGAACGACAAGCTGTCACTCACTGATCGATTGCAGCTCGGAAGCCGGAGCTCGGAAGCCCGCGGCATGCACATAGATGGCCAGTGCGTGGCCCACTTTAAAAGTCCTCCGGCTACGGGAGAAGCGAACGCCCAAAAATTCCAAGCAAGTTCATCTCGTAAACTTCGTCAAAGCCAACGAAATCTCGCCGACGCCCTGACCCATTCCCCTCCTCGCAAAAAGAAAACGACAACTTTTTATCTGGTTTTCGACATCGGCTCTGTTCACGACGACTAGAATTGTATCGCAACTCCCGTGCTGCTTGCAAGGAATTGGCTCTGCTTTCCTTTGCAACAGCGCCCTCCCTTGTCTCCGACTCGACTCCTGTACTTGGCGACTTAGCTCCGAACCATGGCCACGACAGCATTCTCCTCCCGAGGCCAACGTTTTGACAGTGACAGGTTATTGCAGGACGATGAAGCTATCATGTCGACTCAAGGTTCAAACCCGCCGATAGGTGGCACTGGCGACGCGCCTGTACCTGATATCACCGCGTCGCAAAAGATGATCTCGGCCATGTCTGGCAGCTTGCTGACATCACTGCTTGGTGCGCTCATTTTCTTTCAGGTTGAACATGGCATTGCGTGAAACGTACTGACACTGCTCTATAGTCACTCCCCTCGATGTCGTTCGAGTTCGCCTCCAGTCGCAAACGACGCCGACTTCATCAGTAGACTTTTCAAAGCTGGCATTACGGACTAACAGCCTTACCCCAGCACGAACGGCCGAGCTTGGAGTCACGGCCTGTTGCCGCGAGGTGTTCTTCCAAGGCAATACGATAGATTTTTGTATTGCCATACCCAGAGGCGAAAGACTCGTTGACCCTGCATCCACGTCTTCTGCAACAGCGGCGACAGATTGCGCGGTCCATGAAGCGCAGAAGAAAACGTACAACTCTACCTTGGACGGCTTGCGCAAGATAGCCCGCAATGAGGGTTTCACAACGCTCTGGAGAGGGTTATCGCCTACGTTGCTGATGACAATCCCTGCCAATATCATTTATTTTACCGGATACGACTGGCTTCGCTATAATTCGATGAGTCCATTCTCCCGACTCTCAAGCGACAATGCGCCACTCGTGGCAGGGTCAAGTGCTAGAATACTTGCGGCCACTGCTGTTGGCCCTATCGAACTCTTTCGAACTCGAATGCAGGCTGCATCTGCAGCATCCACGACCAACCATTTGAAGGAGACGTTCAAGGGCGTGCGGGAGATGGTCTCGACGCATGGCTATGTGTCACTATGGAGAGGCCTCACCTTGACCTTTTGGCGAGATGTCCCGTTTTCTGGGCTGTACTGGTGGGGATATGAAACTATTCGATCTGGCTTGACCGATGCGCGCGAAGAGCATCGGGGCCGCTCACTTGTTCGCGACAATACCCTTCAGACCGCACGACGGCAATCTCAAAGCCAGGAGAACCACATGGATACTTTTGTGGATTCCTTTACCGCAGGCGCGTTGTCTGGCGCCCTGGCATCGATTGTCACCATGCCTTTCGACGTTGGCAAGACTAGAACACAGGTGTATCGAGATGCACCAGCCGGCGCTGCGGGCAAAGTTCGCCTCCCGGAGGAAATGAACATGGTGCGCTTGCTATTGCACATATTCAAGACTGAGGGCATTCCAGGACTGTGGAAGGGATGGATTCCCCGCACTCTCAAAGTGGCGCCGGCCTGTGCGATCATGATCAGCAGCTACGAAGTTGGCAAACGGGTATTTCGCGGGGTGAATGAGCGGCGGATGATGCACCAGACGAACAGATCGTGAGGTTGGCGTATGACCGCCGAGAGAGGAGAGACGGGGCAGATGGGATGACATTTCGTTGGTAACGGTGGTCCACAAAAAAACATCTGCATATTTTCAAGGCGTTTAAAGAAGGGCGGACTGTGCGCAACTCTTGTGGGTATTTCTTTTGAGATTTTTGCATTTTGGCAACCTCTCCAAATTGGGGCTTGCTTGGTGAGAAAAACAGTCTGGTGTACAATATCAACTACATATGGTGTCGTGATTATAGACGCAACGACGGATGCAGACAGGACCGCCGAACTCAAGTTTCTCGCCCCTGCACATCTCTTGTCATTCCTTGTTCTTCGTAGCCCTGCCAGCGTCTGGTACTGCATAGTTGTGGCAGAGTGCTGCGTGCAAGTGGTGAAGCTCACGCGTGGGTCGCTTGAAAAAAAATATTGGCCCCGCGAAGTCACAGTCGTCGCACTTGAAGCTCATTCATAGACCTGGGACTTGCCTCACTTTGAAGTCACGAAATCGGCAGCCCTTTGGCTCTCTCGACGCCGAGACACCTCACCTCATATTGGCCCTCAAACCATATCTGACGCAACGAGGCCCGCGCACCGGCTGGCTTCGACCCTGTCGCGAGGGCAATCAATCCACTTCACCGCAGAGCCAACGACACCCGTTCTCACCATGTACACGCTCTCCAACGTAGCAACACACCACTTCTCCGGCCCTGGAGATGTCTACGTCCTGGACGTCCATCGGACCAATGCCGGTCTGGCTACCATTTCATCAGACCAGCGGCTCTCACTACTCAGTCCGGCACGACTTGCCGACGGCCCCTTATCGAGCTGGACGACGCAGCACAGCAACCTCACCACCCTTCGCACATTCGACTCAAACAGCTCCCTCGTCTGCACGGCCGGCGACGACGGCACCGTCGCACTCTGGGATCTGCGGCAAAAAGGGCAAAGGGCAAGAGTCGCCCAGTTCAGCGGTTCGTTTCTCTTCCCCCCCCCCCTCGCGGAGCACGCCCTCCCCATTTTCCTTCATCAGCTCAGAAAAAGGAAAAGCCCATCGTTCGCCAGCTACGCAGGCTGCCATCCTCTCCATGTCCTGCAGCCCGTCGAGCCAGACCATCGCCACAGGCACCGAGCTGCAGAACCACACGGCGTCCATCCGCCTCTGGGACGTGCGGTCCACGCCGTCACCCAAAGCGCACTACCAGGAGGTCCACAGCGATGATATCACCGAGCTGGCCTTTCACCCATCCGAGCCAGCCATCCTGCTAAGCGGGTCGACGGACGGCCTCGTCAACATCTACGACACGCGCGTCGCCGACGAGGACGAGCTGACTGTCCAGACCTTCAACCACAACGCCTCCATCCACCACGCTGCCTTCCTGACGGGCACAGAGGTCCTGGCTCTGTCTCACGACGAGCAGTTCGCGCTGTATGACATGGCCGAGGAGCGAGAACTCGGCGATGCGCTACAGAGCTTCGGGGACTTGCGGTCCGTCCTGGGGTGTCGGTACGTTGCGAACGTGGCGGCTAAGACGGATGGGAGCGGTGCCATTGTTGGCGCGGGTGCGCAGGAGTATGTATTACGCATTTTTTTTTTTTTTTTAAACACCCTTCTTGTATGGCCAACGTGATGGCTAGTTGAGCGATTCTGATGTGTGTACAGTCGACGAGTCTTTGAACTTGTGTTCTTGGCGAGAAATCAGATGAGCGGGCCGAAATGGGTGTTTGACAGGAGTAACAGCGTGGGATTGCCGGGTGGGCATGGCGACGAGATTGTGCGGGCGTTTTGTTTCTTTGACGATGCGCAGCTTGTCTTTACTGCGGGCGAGGATGGCAACGTGATGGCTTGGAGGCCGGGGGGGTTAGAGGGGCTTTGAATCTCCCGTGGGGTTTTCTGACTTGATGTTGTGGCATTGTAAGCTATGGGTTGGCCTAAGCTAATCTGGCATGTTATACAATGTCTGATTTCCCAAGGCATGCTCCGTGCTCAGACTTGGCCTCGAAGTGAGATAACCTCATGTTTTGTCCTTCTATGGAGACGCCATCTGGTTCCGCGGCCGATGGGGCCGGCGCATGATGTGACCTCTATTCTTCGCGGCTTGTTTCATGGCCACCTATCGTTGCAGATAGCATCATTTGCAAGCCCCCTTTCAAGTGGCCTTGCAGCTGACTCGCAGCTCGCATGGTGCCACAAAAAAAAAAAAAAAAAAAAGAAACCCGACCGCAAGCCACGTTCCGAAGCTCAGCCAAACTTGTCATGGCGATTCTTCACCTTCAAATCCAGCAACTTCTCATGGTAATCCCCCTCGCGCCTGGCCCTCTTCAAAACCCGCACCTCATCCTCATCCAGTCTCCTCCCAACAGCCTCTTCCAGCTCCCGGCGAGACACCCTCGCCAGCGCCTTCTCCTCCTTGGACGTCTTAACCCTGGGCTTAAACCGCGCTTGCATGCGTATCCTCATAGCGGTGTCGGTCGTCATGTCTTCCTCATCACCCCGCAACTCTGCCGGCGCCGTGGTCCTCGCAGAGCCGCTCTTGATAGCGATGAAGGTTCCCCGCGGCGTCTGAAGCCGGAACGTGTCGGCCGTGGCGACGAGGTTGAAGCACTCGAGCGGCGAGACGGCTTCCGAAGTGGCTGACAGGGCGCCGAATCTGTCGCACGCAAGGTACCTGCCGTTCATTTAGCAAATTGCGAGACACCCGGAGAAAGATGTGCTAGTGCGGACCTGCCATGGTGCCCCTTGAAGCGGAAGTTCTCGGTCCCGGAGACCTTGTTGGCGACCCAGACCATGCGCACATCGTGGGGCTCCGCGCTGGAGGGATTCCCGTCGATGATGTTCTCGATGGCCAGGGCGAATACCTTGCCGTTCGTGTCGCATGCCAGCGCTGATGGCTTCACGGTCGGCAGGACGATCATGACGGGGCCGACGACATTGGTTACTGTGTCGGCAGAGACCCAGCTGTCGTCGGTTGCCTCCTCGTGGTCAGGCTCTTGCTCTTGCGGGTGCGAGGACGGACCGGCGTCGCTGTTTCCTGCGTCGACGGTGCGCTTCCGCTTCTTGGGCTTCTTGTCGCCTTTGAAGCTCAGCGGCTTTACCATTACGGATCGGGCTGGCTGCACGGATGCGGCTTGCTTTGGTGCTGTTACGCGACTGGAGCTTGGCGGAGGAGGAGGAGGAGGGGTATCGGGATAGCGGGAGTCGGCGAGCTCCATGACGTGGTGGTGACGGCATTTGACGGTTCAATGTTTATGTAAGCGGCATTTGAATGAATGATCACTGGCCGGCCGGCCCCACCCCCGCCGCTGCTTGTTGTCTCGGCCGGGTTGCATGCATTTCATGTAACTCCGTAGATTGCTTCACTTCACATCTTCTTAAAACCAGCGACATTCCCTCTACTTTTTTCCCGACCAACTGGATTCTTGCCCACCATCACAACTGCAAGGAAGTTTCCTTGGAAACGGAAGAAGACGCGGAGAGAATGGCCAAGCTAGCACAAGCAGTGACCGTTTCACTCGAGGACCTGACGACTGGTAGGTGGATGGAATGACCCGAGCGACTTCCCGTCAATGACCTTACACCTGTTTTCGCCGGCAGGCAACGTCTCCTTCGAGACCCTACAGAAGGCATTCGGCCCTGATTCCCTGGGCATCCTGGTCGTCAAAGATGTGCCCCACGAGTTTGCGAGGTTGCGCCACTCGGCTCTCTCCTACGCTTCATACCTCGGGAACCTCCCCGTCGAAGAACTCGGTTCGTGCTTCCACCTCGCCGCGAGCACACACACACACACACAACGGTGCGCATGGCATGGGAGCCTCAAAAACGCCATTGTACACTAGTTGTTCAAATTCATGCACCACCCACCACTTTCAAGTCTACCATGAGCTCCGTTTCTGACTGATGCTGATTTGCAGAGAAGCTCGAAAACGCCAATTCCAAGTACCTGACCGGCTGGTCTCGGGGCAAAGAGACTCTCAAGGACGGCCAGGCCGATACATTCAAGGGCTCATATTATGCCAACTGTGCCTTCTACGTCGATCCCACGCTGGAGTGTGCCGAGCCCACAGCCGAGTTTTCCCCCGAGACCTTCCCGGAGTACTTGTCGCCCAACATCTGGCCGTCCGAGAGCGTGCTGCCGGGCTTCAAGCTTGCTCTAACAGAGCTCTGCAAGCTCATCATTGATGTGGCTCTCCTTGTAGCGCGCGCATGCGATAGGTTCGCCGAGGAGGAGATCGAGGGTTATCCCAAGGGCTACCTGGAGCATGTTGTCAGCACATCGACCACCACCAAGGCTCGACTGCTGCACTACTTCCCGCAGGATGTGGCGCACGATGACGGGACGAGCGAGGACGACTGGTGTGCCACGCACCTGGACCACGGATGTCTCACGGGGCTCACATCCGCCATGTTCGTCGACGAAAAGAGCGTCGACACGGCCGTCCCCACGGATGTCACCTGCGGCGCCTCCTTGCCACCGCTGCGGGAACTCCCCGCTTCGCCTGACCCATCTGCAGGCCTGTATATCCTCTCACGCACGGGAGAGACGTGCCAGGTCAGGATTCCAAGGGACTGCATTGCCTTCCAGACGGGCGAAACGCTAGAGCGCATCACGGCCGGCAGGTTCAAGGCCGTGCCGCACCACGTAAGGGGCGTGAGGGCTGCCGTGAGCGGTGGCGCCATTGCAAGGAATACGCTGGCTGTGTTTACGCAGCCGAATTTGGGCGACGAGGTGAACATGGCAGAGCACTTGACGTTTGGAGAGTTTGCGCGCGGGGTGGTTGCCAAGAATACCGTCTCACAAAGAATACGCATTAGATGAAATGCAATGCAAAGGTGGGACTTGGCTAATATGATATGTAATATATATATTGGTCAAGTTAAAATGTTAAAAAATGAAAAGGCGGCCTGGCGCTGATGTATGAAATGTAACATAAAGTGGTTTACAAGGTTTCTTCATCTCACCATGGTGCATCGCATTTCCAGACGATGAGATTGATATTCCGGCAGGAAAAAAAAAAAAAGAATAGCGCATATGCCGTGTCGTCGCAAAGGCCTCCTAAGCCCAAGCGCCGACAAGGCTCATGGAAAAGGCCCCAAAGAAGACCAAGAGGCAAGCGACGACGCGACGTCTTCCATGTAGGTAGCGCCAGCTTTCGTCGCTGAGAAAGTCCTCGGAGAGAAGCTCGACCAGGGAAGCAAAGATGAGGAGCCCGGCAGAAATGGCATTCATGACGCCCACGAGAATGAGACCTTCTTCCGAGTCCGGGTTGTACAGCGTGTGTGTCGCGAGACCAATGGCTTGACCGATGGGTGTTCTGAAGCAATGCTGTTACATTACGATAACTCCGGATGGAAAAGATGAAGTGGTACGTACGTGCATCCATAGGCAAAGGCCATCAGCCATGGCTGCCATGTGTTGGCGCCCCATTCTATGACGGAGATTCTGGATCCCAGTGCGAGGCCCTCGAAGGTTTCTGGATACGGTCAGTCCGTGTACCCCCATGTGCGAAGGGAGATACAGGGATTCAAGGCGGAGTAACACTCACGATGGAATACAATGGCAATCAACAGAACGACAAAGTCGCTGCCAATGCTTATGCCAAGGGCCATACCGATGAAGACACTATGGAACAGAATACCCATCTCCAGTAGAATACACTGCAGGCGCTCTTTGTTGCACTTCTGCTTCGCCGTCAGACCCCCCGGACCAGATGCCGAGCGCCTCTCCTCCATCTCATCAGAACCCGACTTTGCTATTGCTGACTCGTCAGCCCTTCCCCGTTGCGGAACCTCGTCAATGAACCCAGCCTGGCTTAGCTGAGACAGGTCTTGAGCCAGACTGCTGGAGCGGCCACGCAAAGCGCCCATATCACGACTAAGCCGGCCATCCGAGTCAGTAGTTTCCCCAGATGTACATGTACCCTCCTTACTGGAACACCGGGCCGCAACATCCGCAAGGGCTACATGTCTCGACGGGTGAAACACCATCTCGATGATGGAGACGAGGAAAATCGCAGCCAGCGCAATCGCACCAGGCATGGCCTCATAGTCCTTTGTCCAGAACGTCCCCAGGCACGGATTCCCGAGGGACGCAAACGCAGTGGGGAGCAAATGCACAAAGGCCGTGGCCATTATGACGCCGGTACCGAAGTGACGCACGGCGAAGAAGTAGCGTCGGGGGATGCGAAGGCCGGGGAACTTGGCGGCCATGATGGGAAAGGCGCAGCCCAGCCACGAGACGAACCATATGATGAACAGGGCTGCGGCATGGAGGCCGGTGTTGTATTCGTCTGTCTTGACGCCACCGGATGCGCATGTAGATCGCTTGTCGAGCGGCTTGACGAGCGCAGCATCAGACAGCGCAATGACAGGAGGTGGCGAGGAAGAATTGGCCAAGTTGGGCAAGGCAGAAGAGCTGGTTTTGTCTTGCTCGCCGTCGGTCCAGAGGGGAGACGCTCGCAAGCAGGAGAGCATGTAAGAGGAGAAGAGAACGGAGAGAATCCAAGTTGTCCAGCTCCAGAGGCGCTCCAGGCACCGCGAGGAGGGCACCCAGACGAGGCCATTCTGGTCATCACCACCAGATATCGCTCTGAAACGCAGGGACAGCGCTGTTGAGCGTTTTAGATTAGTATTGATGTTTTTCTTCCTTATCCATTGCCATCTCTGTACCCCCCCCCCCCCCCCCCCATCATTTTTTTTTTTTTCTTCGCAAAACGTGGTTCGTTGAGAGGTTGGATAGAATCTAGACATACCAGAAGGCCATCGTCCTGCGTCCGGCGCCAGCACATCACCATCGCGCGAATACACTTCTCGCTGCAACTTCTCGTCTAGCGCCGTCTGGCTTAACATGCTGCCCAAATCGCCCCCTGCCCTGTCGTCCTGTCCGGCGGCGACGTACTCTCGCAAATTGGATATCCCGTTCAAGTCCTGGCATGTTGTTGCGTTTGGGGCCAGGACGGGTGGGCTCTGGTTGTAGGCGAGATGGCGAAAGGTGCCTTCTTCGGCTTTGTTCAAGCATATCATGGAGGAGAATTCAAGCGACTGACTCTTGACTCTTGACTCCTTTTGACGACTGTATGCTGCTTGGGTCGAATGATGAGTGGTGAAGTGGACGCAGAGATAAAGACGTAGAGAAAGAAAGAGAAGCAGTCGTGAACCATGCCAAAGATCTGTTTCTGACCCCACAGCGTCCGTCAAGACCCCGAATTGATGTGGATGGTTGGTTTATTGGTTCAATGAAGGTTTGCAAGCGCGTGCCATATTGCAAATCCCCACATCGCTTGCTCACATTTATGCATCACATTTTTTTTCCATCCCCAAATTTTTGCTGTGAACCTCCATAGTACCTTCGTGCTCGGGTCGCACCGAATGATTCCCGGATGCTGGCCTCCTGAGGGACTGGTATCCTCAACACGAGCATGAATCATGTAAAGTGAACGAGGAACCACGTACGTCTGCAGTTCCGTCGCCAAGCCACAACTGGAAGCTAGGACTGGGCGTATCATTACACGCGGCTGGCCTAATTATCCCCTTTACTTCCTGCGCAAGAGAGTGGTGTTCAACTCAACGCGCTGTCCTTCCGACCACGGCTTCATATCCGTTCGATGGATAGCGGCGTCACACCGAAACCGGCCTTGGTCCCGACGTCGGCGTGTATCTTAAGAAGCAGCTGGACCACGGCATTTTGACCGTTCGCAGCGGCTGGCGATTCTGGCTGCGGAGACAATGGGGGTTGTCGAAATGGTCAAGGGCAACTGCCGGCAGAGGCTCTGTACAAGGAAGGACCCACGTGATCCTCTTTACATTCGGTACCTTAGGTACCTAAGTACCAGTCGACATTAAATAGCCTTGTCCAGTCCGACTTATCCAAATAAATATCTTCCTTGTATCGAGAGAAATTGTATCAAGTCTGGCAAGAGAGAATTGGGCTGGCCTAGCATTTTCGACATCTACGCGGCATTGCGGGATTTCCCGTCGGCTATGCTCGTCATCGTGAAGCACAATTTACCAAGATGCCAGGTGTGCCTACGAGCCGAGGCTGTGAAGCATGTCGGGCGAGCAAGAAAAAGGCAGGCAGCGCACTTTCCACCTTTTTGAGCCAGGAAACATTGTTCTGCGGCTGATTAGAAAACTTTGAAGCTATCCGGCGCAGAAGTCCCAGCTGACACCGGTGCAGTGTGACGAAAAGCAACCCGCGTGTTCAAGATGTCTTCGTCGACGAGTACCATGTGCCGGCGCTGGCCAGATCAAGTACCGATTCCGCCATGCACTGCCATCAATGTCAACCTCGGTCCCATCCAAGCGGATTTCATGGAAATCGGAGCATCAGATCGTCCAGGTGTCGCGGCCGCCGAGCAACCAGGTTTCCCGAACCATAAGTTCCTTGACCGCCATCATCAGCGCCAACGACCCGGGCTACAGCATCTTATCCTATGGTCAGTTCTTCCAAGACGTTCCGCGCCGTATGGAAAAGTACCCGGCCCTCGTTGCTGCAGCGAGAGTCTTGACGAGCAGTGCCACGGCATTTTACACGGGAGCCCCCGCGGTCCAGGCGTTTACACACTATGGCGAAGCCTTGCAGAGTCTCAGGAGCAGCATCTCCTCGGTCCAAGACACGACGACTTGTATCAATGCCATCCTAGCCATCGGACTCTTGTGTATCGCACATGTTGGTCAACTCCATCCCTCGGATGTTTCTTTCCAGTGTCATGTATGCTGAAACTTTCATAGAACCTGCTCGGAAGTCAGAGGTCCGAATATGAGACTCATATACGGGGGCTGCTGTCTCTTTTGAGCAAGATGCCTGACGTACCGCTCACGACAGACTTTGACAAGCAATGCGTCAGCGCTGCGTGGGCCGTGGTTGTATGAAACCTCGCCCGCGCGATAGAGAATAGCTTCAGCATACTGACGACCTGAAAGATTGGCGAATGCATCATGCAGCCCGGCATCAAGATAGACGATCGCCTGGTCCAACGCCAAAAGCGCCACTTTGGTCCTATCGCCGCTGATCCAGCAGGCTTCACAACAGAGTTCTACGGCCTTCGGTGGGAGAACCTTCTCCCTCTCCCGTCACAACTCCACGATCCCGCCTTACACCACAAGGATATCAATGCCACCTATCGAAACATGATTCTCGAGTCGCCACGTCTCATCACGATTTCAAGAAAGCTGTTTGCTGTCGCAACTGCGACTGGGGACAAATCCCTAGCCCTGCAGTATATACTGTGCGAAACCGGCAACTCGGAGCTCCTATGTGTAGCGTTAGTGATGAACAGGACGCTCCAGATCCTAGATCCGACCAATATGACGCTTGTTGGGCAGGCTATGGGATTGGTGTCAGAGATTGTCAGAGCGACCGAGCGGCTCAACCTGTTCAAACCGCTTGGCACCGCCCGCCTATGCAATGCTCTTTGTCTTGCGTGGGTGGTGGCGCCGACGGCGGAGCTGAAGGCCAAGATGCTTGACATCTTGGAGGATCACGTTTGTGACTTTAGGGGTGTCACGTGGCAAGAGCTGGCGGGTAGGTACGAAGGGCGATTCAGGCATATTCGAGAACGAGTGTTGGCATCAACAATGGCGCCTCGGGTGTTGGGGATGCAAGAGCTTCAAGCGTCAGGCGACGAGCCTTTTTGATCTGCAGATTACAAACTCACTCTGTCCGGTCGCTGCCGATTCCTTGATGCATGTACCATCCGTGTATGCTGATGAGTGTCGTTTGAATGTCAGCGAAGCCAGCTTTTTGCTTTGATTTGCAATGAAAGACGGACAACTCTACCTCGAAAGGCAGGGCAGGGCACAGGGCACGTCTATTGACTGACGCAACACATGGGACTGAAAGTTTGGAAATGGTCTTGGAGTGTTTGTTATTCGCAATGTGACGCTGCGTCGGCAGCATAGTCGTCGGCATATCTGGGTGTATCCTATGGCTCACTTGCCTCTACCATGAACTATCATGACTGATTCCATCAATGAAACCCACCTGGATTTTTGCTCGTGCTTTGCTCGACCAGACCACACCAGACCAGACCAGACACTTTCTGTGCGGCAATGAGCTACCGCCCGCCAGCTAACTTGGCAAGTGGGCTAGTTAAGCATGTCGTGCAACCCTGCGGGATTGACGCAACTGCGACAATCATGGATCTGTGGCAATACCCGACGCCAGAAAACCGTCCCGGCACCCAGGTCAGAGTCATTCTCTGATCCCTCGTCTTCCCAGCATGCACCGCCAACCATGGCAGGACTCATCAAAAGATGACTAGATGACTCTGCGCGTGATACCGACATCCTCGTTGCCTGCTCGCAAGACCACACCTCAAGGCTCGACATGGCCGTCTCGCGCATCGCCAAAGCCATCTGGGGCCAGCCCTCCACTGAGCGCTTGCTTCTCATCAAGCTCGACTTCAGCCTCCTACTGTACTTCTCCATAGTATGGTTCCTCTTTGGCATCAATCGCGCGAGCTACAGCACAGCCTACATCAGTGGCATGAAAGAAGACGTCGAATTCGAGGGGAAAGATTACAACTACGTGCATAGCATATTCACCATTGCGTACGCCGTCTTCCAGATACCCTCGACAGTCATGCTGACGCTTGTGAGACCGCGGCATATCTTCGTTGCGGCCAATACGCTGTGGAGCGTGCTCACTCTTGTGACGTTTCGCGTGGACCACGCGTGGCAGGTTTTTGTGCTGAATGGGTTCGAGGGTGCTTTCATGGCTATCTCATTGTGAGTAGGCAAAGACATGGCGATTCGCGTTCCAAAACACCGCTATTCTGGATAGACGTCGTCGAGAGGCCTGAGGACTGACCTGGCTCTCGTAGTGTCGGCGCGCATTTCATTTACGGCTCATGGTACACACAGAGTGAACTTGGCACGAGGGCTGCTGTCTTTTGTGGGTTTGGGAATCTGGGAAATATGGCTGGCGGCTGGATTCAAGCTGCCTTGCTGCAATCGCTGTCCGGCAGCGATTCCCTGCCGGCCTGGCGACTCATGTTTATCGTCGTTTCTGTTATGACAATTCCCGTTGCCATTTTCGGTATGACTCTCTGCACCAGCATCGCTTCATCTATGATTTGGCTGCATTGACGAAACTAATCAATGTCCGTAGGTTGGTTTTTCATCCCAGACCTACCTCATCACCGCAGCGCTTGGTTCCTCTCCAATGACGAGAAGACGCATGCTATTGAGCGCCTGGGTCGAGCACGGAGACAAACCTGGGACATGACCGTCTTCCGTCGCGTTCTCCTCAGTTGGCAGTTTTGGTTGCTGCCGACTATCTTCATGCGTATGCTTCCCCTCGACCATCATGGGATTTCATCTGCACGTCTCAAACATGATGTCAGGGCTAACAACCTTACTCAGTCTACTCCCTCTGCGTCCAGAGCCTCGGGAACAACGTGATGCAGCTCTGGATGGCCTCCCGAGGATACAGCGTCATCCAGCAGAACAACTATCCCACAGCGCAGTACGCGACGGCCATTGTCGCCACATTCATCTACACGTCGATATCGGATCGGATAAGGAGTAGATGGGAGTGCTCTTTGTGCATTGGCTTCACATTTGTCGTTGGTAGCGCAGTTCTCGTCGCTCATCCGGCGCCTGATGCGGCCTACTTTTTCGCCTTCTACCTTCTTGGCACGACATATGCACCGCAAGCACTGTGGTACTCATGGATGGCTGACCTTACGGCGCATGACGTCCAGATGCGGGCTATTACCACAGGTTTCATGAATTCGTTCGACTTTGCATTCGTCAGTTGGTGGCCACTCGTCTTTTACCCTGTCACTGATGCACCAGAGTATACACGGGGCTACGTCGCAAGCCTGGCCACGGGGACCTTGACGATTCCGTTCATTCTACTTATAGCGTACCTCGAGAAGAAAGGCCGTAGAAGAGGAACCATTGGTCGGATTGTCGATGGAGACGACGAGTAGACAGAGAATTCTGGTGAAACTACGATCAATGGATGCCACAGTTAGGGTCACTGCCATTCCGAATCTAGAAGCGGTTTCTGAACTCAAGTATGGCCGGAAGTCTGCGGGTTTCTGGATGGCATGTGTCGATGGCGGAGTCCCCAGACACGGTGTGTCACCGGATACATGATTGTATATTCCGTATAACGTGTATGTATCCCCTCCATTCTGTGTGCATCGATGCAGGTGTCAATCGGAAATGTGTGCATCGGTCGCATCTGGGCGCGAGATTTTCTATCGATGGAAGACGATACACGACAGAGACCAAGAGTTTTCGCTGGAGATGGTTTCGTGCATACTTGGCGAAAGAGGATGGGCTGGCGTCTGGGAAGGTGCTACTGATGCTCAAGGGCCACGGCGCGATTCAGAAAAACAGTAGTCGGCGCTTGGATTGGACAGATCAGACACGACTAAGTTAAGATCCTGCTCAGGTCACGGCACCAGCGTGATTGTGGACGGCAGCTTTGTACAGACTTGAGCTGTCACCAGGTGCCAGCCAGACCAGGCTGAAACTCGCAACCAGTCGATCTTCCCTGGTAGGACAACGGCTTGGAGGCGAGGCAAGTTCAAACAGGCCACTTTCGCCCGCGGCAATGCCTTTACTGGCACACGAAGCTCTGCTAATATTGCATCAACTACCTAGGTAGTCTTCATCAAATCACTTGCCGCCTCCGAGACTTCCGAAGCAGCTCATCAAGACATTGCCATCATCGAGCTTGGCCGACCAGATTAGCATAGAAACGAAGCTGGCTACCACCTGGAATCCCACTCCAGGCCCGTCCGATACGCTCCGACGCACGAAGACAATACGTGAAATTATCTTATCTATCGCCTCTTTTTTGTGGAAATTCGCAATCATCTTCGTTGTGTCCTTTTTTTCCCTACACAGTAGGGTGGTGTATTTCTGTGATCTCGGGCCGAGGGAAGATATTGCCTTTCTGTTTCTGAACCTTCCGCAAGAATTGCTCGGCGCAAAGCCAAGTCGACCACCGAACAAGGCCTGTTCGAACCTCGAAAGGAGATCTACGAGGTTACCGATTCGTTCACTTGAAGAGGAGGATGGGCTTCTTCTCCAGCGAACAGGAGCCACAAAAGGACCAAGAGTTGCGAAGCAATGCTTCAGGCGAGCCTGATTTCATTACCTCTGTGACGGCCCGCTATGGCGCTGCGCCGCCGACAAATCGACTTACTGGTCAGCAAATCTTTTATCTGCTCTGTCTCGATGGTCTTGGTGGCATGGTAATTTCTGCTGGGATAAATATGCTTGTGGCGTATGGTGAGACAGCCCCTGGCGTACAAGTTTGGCTACTTAAATGTTCTTTGCCTGCCTGCCTGCCTACCTACCTGACTAGGTCTTGTACATGGAGGAAACCGCAAGTACGAACTGCTGCTGATGTCTTGCAGTCATGTACACGGTGACCATTGACGAGAATGCCATACTGTTGTTCCACTTACCCAACACCCTGGCTGGCGATGCAGCGGTAACAATTATTGCCCAGTGCCTCATTACGTGGTTTATCAAGTACAGCATCGTGCATTCTGATCTCCGCCATCGGTTGGTGCGACCCATTGGCTGCGTTAATGAGCCAACGAGCAGAGCGCTGCGTTGGTCAATGTTTTTGTCTCCGCAACGAGGGACTGCAGTTGAGCATATTGGCTTAAATACGCTCAGACTCATTGCCCAGCATACATTGAGAGGGTTCATACTCGCGGCTATATTCTTCATTCTGCTCTGGCCAGTCTCAGTTGGCGTGCTCACTGCCTTTGGATCTAACACAGGAGATGATTATATATATGATCAATCATGGGTGCCACAGATCTTTAAAACTATCCTTGGAGGCGTCTTGGGCTTACTGACAACCCCATTAATTTCGGCTTTTTGGTTGATCAGAGCGGGATGGGAAGCCGATCCGAGACAGTGAAACTCGGCAAGGAACGACGACTTGCAAGAATTATCCTACTTGATGTATTATTTTAGATCATCATTACTGATAGTAATGTCTCATGTTATCTTTTAGTGTTGATTCCGTTTCATGACCATCACTCCAACCCGCAAAGGTCTGAAAGCTTCAGAACCGTCCTGTTTCAATGGCTTCATCAGCCAGTTTATCCGTCAGGCTCGGCAGTCTGGTGAATGTCATCCCACCATGATTGGCCCGCGTATTATGAAGCGATTGCAGAATGGCAAGTGTTCTGGATCTAGGATATAGGGGGCCAGATTCCACCGTCTGGGTGTTCATGACAGACAGAAACAGGAAAAGTGTGGCTATTAGTGATGAAGCAGCATAATCAGACAGTTCATCGTTCAACAGGGTTCAAGCATACTGCACGAACGATTGTACTCTCCATCGGATGCGACGACTGAAGCTTGGAAGAAGCTCCACATTGACGGAGTCAATAGGCGTGCCTATTAAGGGAGACGAATAACTATCCATCAACTGAATTCGAATAGAACTTGCTGGCTTGTCTTTATTATATATCTAGACGGAGGAAAATTGTAAGCCCATCATTTGGAAATGTCGTCAAGAACGTATAAGAAAAAGGTGTAATACGTTTTATGTCGAGAGAATGATAGTTTGTGTCTTGTTTCCTTGGGCTATGACCCTCTCAAGCGGACCTTTCAAGCGGTAGACCACCAAGATTGCGTCTTGAGCCTGTGACTCTGCAGTGCCGAACCAGTACTACTTTGGCACGCAAATGATCGTGGCGCCCATCACATCGCCAGAGAACCCATCGAAAAAGACTGGAAAGGTCAAGGACTGGGTGCCCCCTCCTCGATATATCGACTTCTTCACGGGACTAGTGTACGACGGCGATCGGTTCATATGGCTCAATCGCACTTTGGACAAGGCGCCAGTGTTATTGAAACAGGGCGCGATCGTACCTCTCGATGCCAACCCAGAACCTGAAAACGGCGCAGACAACCCGATGGGATTTGCGCTGGGTGTCGTAGTAGGTGCAGATGGCCAATTCGACTTGTTGGAAGAAGAGGAAGCGCTAGAGGGCGACACACCTCGCACTCCCAGCAGGTCCGTCCCATGGACCAGGTCATCCATCTCATACACCCAGTCAACAGGGCGTCTTGTGAGTCTGCTTGGCGGAAGCGCCAAGTCACCCCAGGAGAGGGGGTGGACAGTTCGCTTCCTGGGCCACAAAGCAACGGCACATCTCGAAATCAGCGGCGGCACCAGGGCCGACACAAGCTTTTCAACGACTGCCCATGGGACTGTTGCTCGGCTGGAGGAAATAACCCCCCCCCCGGGGGAAGCGTAATCGTCGAACTGGGAAGCAACCCGGCGCTGGCTGTGAATGATGCACCGTCATTGACGGAATCCATCGGATTCGACGCGCTCATCCCCTACGAGACAAAGGACGCCATTCTCAAAATCATGAGCGCTCCGGATGTTCCTCGAGTAGTGAAGGCATCGCGGATAGATGCCACGGACATGGATGCCGATTTGCGGCTTGTGCTGAAGGAGTTTTTGCTGGCGGACAGTGGAAGCTGACTGGCAGGGGCACCTTTGACGTTATGCCACTTTGTAATGAGCATGCCAAATCAGCTAATGGACGTGGTGTGGCGCTAGAGTGGCCTGGTTGGCGGCATCACATCTCATGCTACATCGATACTGTCGAGCCAGGCGCCGACGAATCCGCGCAGACGTGCTTTAGATCAACGTCGTTATTAGATGCCGGATATGCAACCGCTAAGGCTATATGACCGTATCCTGTTGCCACGCATATAGCATTCATCTTGGAAACGTTGGATCCAGCATCATGGCCACGTAGCAAGGGCATCAAATCAGCATAGGACATGGACAAGCCAAGCAGACGCAGATATATTACGTGACCGGTGTACAAGGCCCCTTCAGAACATCGAGCAAAAGCACAAGGTCGTCCGCCAACGGGGCTTCCTAGGGACAAAGGATTGACACCATTCGAGTCCAATTCGTGATGCACGTTGCACGTTGCAATCTTCACCCTCGTTAGTACGATAAAACAGTGCTCGATGTCCGGCACGACCAACATGGCTGTTTCAAAACCCGCATGCAAAGACGCCGGTGTCTCGCGTCGGCGACAAACCACGCGAACAGTCGGGAACCACTGCGTCGGGATTTGGTCTCTGCGATGGTCCCAAGCAATATCCCGATCGGTATTCCCAAGACCGCTGATCTCAAGACAGCAGGCTGCGCAGATCGCACGAGAGCTTTCAGCGACAAACCATGGGAACAATCGGGAACCACTGCGTCGGGATTTGGTCTCTGCGATGGCCCCAGACAAAACCCCGATCGGTATTCCCAAGACTGCTGATCTCAAGACAGCAGGCTGCGCAGATCACACGAGAGCTTTCAGTGACGTCGACGTTTCCCTCGCCACGTCTCACCACACCATTTGGCGATGAAGTCCCTATGCGGCTTGGTTTGGCCTATATTAGTTATTTAGCTGGGACACCAATGCCTGCTGAGCACCTCGGCAGTCACTGCCTTAGTTCGATGGTCGAGTGCCCAATCTTACTGCTTGCGGCTGATGTGTGCCTGCTATATGCTGAGGAGTAAAGAAGTACCCCCTTTCCCCCCCTGAACTTCTTGGCCTACCTAGCCTCCCACATATCGTTTAGGGGACTGCCCAGACTCATGTTATACGTGCCTTTTAGCATGTCTGTCCAGCCAATCTTTGGGTGGGCAGATATATCAAGTTATGAGGCAGTAAGATCTTTGCCCCGCCCATAGTTCATGAGGCCGAGTAAAGCCCCCGTGGTGCCCCTGATGTCTGCAAGTCCTCCCACGCGATTATTACCAAGCATGGGAACCGAAATGTCAAGACTTTCCAATACCCGTCACAACCTCGAAGTTTCCGGTCCAAAAGTAATGCGGATCACCAAGTAGAACGTTATTCTTCTGCACCTGCGAAAATCGTACCATCTCCTCATACTTTGTCCGGGTCTTGTGGCGGTAGGTTTTCAGTGCGTCAAGGACGTCACGCATTCGAGCGAGCTCATCCCACGGAGGCATTGGTAGCGCTCGCGGCATCACCGCGGCGCTCCACGCAATTTGGTATATGAATGAATGCTGCGGCGCACCAGCTTGAAGTTGAGAAGGCGTCGCAGGTGCGATGCCGTCTTTGACCCCATGTTCGACCACCATGCGGCGGTAGTCTCTCAGAGCTTCTGGTGCGTCGCCATCTGCTGGCCCTATCCATACGGGCACTGTAAAGGCCTTATCATTCCAGCGACCATGGTGCGTCACATAATCCGAGCTGTCTTGGTGGTGCGAACCAGAGTCATCTACCTGGGATGATATGCGATCCCCAGGCACGGCCCCGGAGTCCCATGCCTCGTTCGCGAATTGGCTTGACTGCACGCGCGAGACTTCACTCTCCGCTTCCTCGTCTCGGAAGAAACTGAAAATTCTGTCGCCACTATCCATCAGCTTCTCTGCATCCAGGTTCCAAGACGCCGAGTAGTCGTCGCCGATGTTATTATCGTGATCAAATTCTAATCGCAAGTGTCTTAGACCCTTCAATAGCTTGGGACTACGGCGAGTCGACGCCGTGCGAGCTACATCCTGAATAGAGCGTTCTTGCTCGGAAAGGAGTTTCAGGAACTGTGTGAGTCTGGATATGATTGGGCCGATAGAGCGTCGAGGGACACCAGTCAGCGTGAGCGAATACAGCCGTGGATTCATGTCGGGCAAAAACGTCTGCGGGAACAGAGTGGCCGCGCGTTTGCCAATGATCGTCTCAGCCAGGAGATCGCAGGCCTGAGAGGACGTCTCATGCATGAGGAGAGTAGGTATGTTGGTAACCACAGAATGATGGGTTCTTAGCACACGGAGATTAGGTGACATGACTGGCCGGAAGCAATGCGCGGCACCCAACATGCCATGCAGATTCATGTCAGCCGGCCATAGTTTACCAAGTCTCCCGGTGCGAGGGAGAAGCGATGGTGAATCGCAAGCTAGGTCCTCTATGTGACCCTTTGAAATGTGCAAGAGCTTTTGTATGCCCACCGACGATATCGGGTTACAGGAGAGCCGGAGATGAGTTAGTCCTGTTGACTGTTGATGAGGCATCTCCATATGGCGGTCATCGCTCGTAGTTATAACTGCAATTGCAGCCTCGGCGGTGTCCTTGCGCACTGGCAAACTACCATCTGCTCTTGACGCGAGATCTTCTTGTGCTGCCCCCAAGCCAGGCTGACCCGTGTACATTGGAGTGTCGACAAAGTATCTCTCAGGGTGGGAGAAAGACGCGCTCGTCGCTCCGTCCGCTATGGACAAGAATTGCCCATACATACTTGTGCCACCGTCCAAGAGGAGTAATCTTCCCTCAACATCTCTATGTGCTTCCGAATACAACGATGACTTCAACATACCCCAGTCCCTCAGGGATTGGATTGCGTGATCGGTGATGAGATTCTTGCTTATATCGAGGCTGAACAGCTGAGTTCGAAAATGGCCGAGGATTTCTACAACTTGTGAATCATGCAGCTCTCGACCTTTGGCCTTGAGAATCAGTAGAGATGGCAAGACTGTTGGCTGAGCCAGCGAGAGTAGTGAGCCTGGCAGATATGAGATATCTAGATATACTAGGTTTTGAAGGCTCGGGGCTGTGAAGAAGTGCCTTGGTATTGGGTGTCCGCAGTGAGCCAAAGATAGCATGCACAGGTTGTCGTGACGCCGAGTCTTTTGGCGATTAGTTAGAAAACCGAGATCTAAATCGACGTGTCCGTCGAACAAAACGGCGTTGAGGTTGGGCAATAGAGTCAGGACACGGTCACAGCTATTGCCAGTCAAGGAGTTTTCCTCTTGGTTCGAAGAGAAATTGTATGCCTTGTGTCCAAAATCCCTCGCATCAAGTATACGAATGAGAGCTCGACAATTTGGAGAGAGAGTATTTAATTTCTTGTACACAAAGTCAGCCCACCAACTGAGATCTAAAATAGCAAGATTAGTGAGTCGATTACACTGGCAGATCACGTCTACTATCAGCAGCATAGGAGACTGTACTAACCGTCTGCCTCATCCAACCCCAACCGCCTCACTGATTTGAGAAAGTCTCTCCACAGCAGCTTAGAGAATACGCCATGGAAGTGGCGATTGACCAAGCACAGAGCACGATAATCATGGAAGTTGCAGTACGGGCCGACCAGCTGGAGCCAGTCGGCGGCCGAAGTGGCTTCTTGATAAGATGGCAAAGACGTCATGCCTGCCAAGGATGCAGTTAGGCTTATTGGGGGGCATGGTGAGCCATAGGCATTGCGCAGTTGATCCTGGGTCAGGTTGAAACGGAGCCCGTCGAACAAGCAGGTTTACGTACAGCACAGTGACAAGATGGCTGTGCAAACGCACATTCCAGTGAATATGACATTGCCAGTTTCACATGATTCCCTGTTTAGTCATCAGAGGCGATGACGATGACGGCTCAACTGGCGTATGAATAAACACGTAGGTTCTTGGAGTGATGAGATGCACAATCTACCTAATTCGGTAGTTGCTGAAGCATATCGGCAATAGATCTGACAGTATCCAGACTGTCTGAAAACAGTAAGCAGAGTTAGGATATGCAGGGCAAGGAAAAGGAATAACAGGGTACAGAAGCAGGAAGAAACAACGTGGGCGTCAGTGAAGTGCTTTCGCAGGCTCTAGAAGCCGGCGTGTGCATCAGAGACACGATTATGGCGTCTTAGCTTGCAACGGCGTCTCGACGTGATCAAACCCTTTTCTCTGCCTGGATTAGACCGAAGACTGTAAGAATGATAACGAGGCCAGAGAACGGAACGGGGTCGGGCTAGCGACGATGGCAAAGTCTATGGTGGGAATGCAAGGTACATGGACCGACGACGCAGTTGGGCGATGCGTGAGGGTCTGATCAAGTCTCGGCTCGGCTCGGCTCGGCTCAATATACACAGTGCCCCATTGACATCATCTCATATCATAGTCCTTGATGAGCGAGGCGTCAAGGGCGAGTACTTGACAAGCGAGGCAAACCAGACAAACTGGAAGAAAGAAGTTATTACAGAGAGCTGCAGGCCCCATGGCTTTGCACTTTGCCAAGGGAGGAGAGGCTTAACTGAAGCTAGAGGCTGGAGGTTAGTGCGCATGGCCAGTATGGCGCCTCCTGAGACAGGAATTTGACGACGACGTAATAACGGTGCAGGTCACAATTTGTAATGGTGGTGAGTTGATAATGGAATTTCCGACGGAAATGTGACGCAGACGGCCCTGCAGCGGGAGCCAGACGTGAACTGGTGTTGCACCAACACGAGCGTTGAAGACGCACAGAAGCATCTTGATGAGTTTGCATCCATGTTTCCATCTTTCGACTCGGAACAAACGTCTCGTAGGATCGAGTCTGGCGCGCGTGTTAGCTGATTGAAAGGCAATTTGCTATGTATATAATTCCCAAGATACCTTGTCTCCTTGACTCCAGAAACCTCAGATCGCGGACCAAATGGGCGCACAACGTCTATATCGCGCAAGCCTTGGCCGCCATCCCGAATCGAGCCATCCCGGTCGCTGCACCAGTTGATCAGTCTTTGTCTCTCCAAACATACCCAGGAGGTGTCTACCAGACGCTCGGTAAGCGCATGAGGCGCAAATCCGAGTTAAGATGTATCGTATTCTCCATTCGGCTATAAAAGCCAGCCGCAGAGTGGTTACGAGTCCGGACGTGGGCCAATCACGTGGGCGTGTAAGTGTAAGGTAGGTACCCAAGACATTCAGAGAAACGCTACTATGCCCAAAGTCACTAAAGATCGACTGCAGTATCTCGCTACACTCCGAGGGTCAGCATCTCCGCAAGATCCACACCGGGTATGGCCAGTACCCCGCGTGTACATACATCTCCGCGATACTGTGACTGTTGACGGTGTACCTGCGGAGTACATGTACCGTCAACTCGTCCCCAGTATTCCGAACTATGGATAATATGATAATTCCCAGGTGGAGCCAGCATGGGAAACTTGAGCAGGGGACCTAAGGTTCCTGGTTTAGCTGAACTTGTATGCTCAAAATATGACAGGTCCGTTCCGCTGCGCGAGGCTAGTTGGCATCAACAGATAGTGAGCGGTATGCCATGCTCCACTTTTATCGTGAACCGGAGGGATTGCTCAGATGAAGTTACTTTTAGTCCGCGTGTTGGAACAATCGGCCGCGGGCGCTCTAATTGGTGGAACAGCCCAAAAACGTGGCGGATAAAATATTGACCCGTAGCCCGCCTGGGCCCCACAGCACCAACCCCCTTTAGTATCACCAAGCCTACTCCGTACAGTGCTATGATATAACGTAACAATACAGAGTCACTATTACTGCGAAGCTACACACAGAAAAAAAAAAAACCTGTTGCAGAGTCGTACTGAGTGGTTAGCATATAACCTCTTCTCATCGTATCTTTCGCTTTCGGCCCACGGAGACATAACGCGTTCAATTACGGAGCACCAAATTATGCTCGTAGCTTGGTAACTCTCTCCTGACCAATCGAAAAGAAGTCTGATAAAAGTGGAACAATCCTCAAGTCATTAGTGCTCACTCGCCTTCGTAGATCCCGAGAGCCAGCGATTTAGTTAGCGGCTGGAGCTGGAGGATCGGAAGGTGAAAATGTCCCTACATGTAATCTATCAGCCGGACCCTGACTGCTCGCTTCGCCCTGATTCCGGACTTCCAGCTGTGCGGCTCTCCACCCTCGGCCAAACCCCACATTGACTGAGCATCGCCATGACGGAGTACTGGGTTGTGTAACTTGCTGTTGCCGGCTGCTAAAGCATCACCGGCCGACATGGTGGCCGCACACCAGGAATGCTCCAAAAACGACGGCGGCCCGAGGCATACGAGCTTTACCCTAGGCATCTGCCTACCTATCTTAGGTAGGAGCAGGTAATTTGGGAGCAATTCCAAATACCAGGCGTTTGTGTACCACTAGCCGGAGCAACGTTGTTGTAGTGAGTAGTGAAAAGCGGGCATTGACGCCGCGATGCGTCACTTTTGGTCTACAGGAAACGAGCTCGATGGGATGGCAAGATGGCCCCCCGACGGCTCTTTCCCCGGAGTGCCGGGCCCTGTCGCAAGGTTACAGCTCAAGCGGGGACTCCAGTGGGACTCGTTTCTCTCCGTGCCCAAGGAGAAAAAGGGCCGCTCAGCTTGGCATGGGCGGGTCTCCTCCTCATTTATCTGATGATCTGATGATCTGATGATCTGATCCAATATGGCTACAAGCACGGAGGTATGCCCTAACGACGGATTGAGTGGCTCGGCTCCAGCTGTTCCCGTCACATTGACTGGCTGCCTGCGTTTCGATGCTGCAAGACGAACGCTACCCTGCTACCCTCGCACCCAGATGAACTACGATACGATGCAAAAGACCCGCCAACACAATGCCAATCCTAAACATTTTTGTTAGACAAAAGCAGGAAAATCAGCGACAAGACTCCACCCTCACATTCCCCTTTGCCATCGCTTGCCTCAAACAGGCCAGGGGTACCTGGTCTGGCGCCGTCCGATCATGCTCTGCACCGATGACCACAAACAAGACCAGGTGAATAACGGGCGATCAAGGTTGCCCCAGACTCGGCCAGCCACAACCATCATCAAGACTCAACAGAAAAGGCCATAGCAGTTCAGTTCCCCGGGGCACCGAAAAATAAAAAAAAAACAGGTGACATGGTGATTCGATTGGGTGGTAAAAAGTCGCCGCCACGTAAGGCAAGGCAAAGGCTTTGGAGGGAAAAAAAAAAAAAAAAGAAGCAGAATCGCAAGAATACATCTGCATCCATTCACGGCATGCAGTATCTATCATATTGCCTTCTTCTGCGTCCTGCATGCAGCAACATGCTGTTCTGTCTCTTCTCCACGACGGTCCGAACCGGAGTTGACTCCCGGGCTACCGCACGGATCAACCAATTTCTTATTATTTCTTATATTTGTTTATTAATTTTTGGTTCCTGTGATCTGGGTTGCTCAATTGTACTCAGATTGTTGCTCGAGAAATTATTTCGAAAAAGCGTTGCACACTTAATATTACACGTATGGCAAGTTTGTGGTGAATGGTCGCTTGACACGCTTAGACGAAGCTGGCTTCTTTTCTAAAGACGCCTCGTCATGCAACCAGACTTGGCAAACGCCATTACAGAAGCGACATGCATGTTTGGCTTTCGGTCCACGAGGGGGTGTAAGTGAGCAACACCGTGACTGCAGTGTAGGCAAGGCAAAATACCAAACATCATAGGAGTATTTTGCTATTTGGAAGCATTGTCTGGGCTGTGAGGGCAGAGGGGAGAAAATGAACATTTAAAAAAAAAAAAAAAAAAAAAAAAAAAAGCAAAAAAATAGGTCAGTCAGCAGGCATCACTTTTTTTTCCCCCTCCTCTCATTTAACGTACGATTAGCATCATGTACGACACCTATCAACTGCAGACCATAACCTCTGTCTCCACTCTCGTCCGAGGCAGAAACAAAGCAAATATTATTAACTACCATTCACCCAACTTAGCTCCCACCAGCAAAGCCTCCCACAATCAAAGACACAATGCAACACTTCATTCGCAAACGAAAAGAAACATGCAGCAGATTACGAAAAAAAAAAAAAAAACAATCCAGCCCAGGGGAAATACAACACTCCATCCTCTTCAATCGCAGTCATCAAGAACCCATCACCGCTCTGCCCAGCCGTTACTGTTTCAGCCCGCGACAGCCATTTCACGCCATATCTCAGCAACCAAGCCCGCCAGTCTCGCCCAGATGGCTTTTGCCTTGATGAACTACCTAGAGCAGTTTGCTTTTGGCAAGAGTCCCAGCACAGTGGACAGGTGGAGTGGAGAGAAAAGAGCCAAGAAGATGGGATCAGACCTGGGCAGCAGAAGAAAGCCCCCATGGGCAGCCTACGCTACTTGTCATCTCTTTCCCCTAGAAAAGATTCCTTGAATCAGAAAGAAATGCAGGCCGGGGCCTTCCCTCCACCTTTGCTCATTGGTCAGCAAGCAATCGTGGACCCTTGTCGAGATCTTGCGACATGTCGACGTGATTATAAAGAGAGGGGGGAGGCTCAAACTGTGTGCCATTTGGGCTAAATCGCTAGTTACACCATGTCCGCACTAGACAAGGCGAGATCTAAGACCTTTGAACCCCCCGGTCTCTGAGGGTGGTACACGCAAGGTTGTGAGGGAAAGCCAATGGTCAAAGGTTGGACAGCACAGCCATCCCCCAGTTTCCATCTTTCTTGGCTCATCTGGATTCCACATTTGGAGACAGGCAAGCCTCAGTGCCCAGGACCAGTAGAAAGTCACATAGCAGCATCTGACACATTTTCGCCATATTCTGCGACCCTCAAATGCTGTCGTGTGACGAAGAAACTGCATTAAGTCGAACAATCGAGGCTTTCCTGTCCAATCACTAAATTACGTTTTTTATGTATACTATATTACGGTACGTATTATGTCAATTTCCCTCGTAAATTACACATCCAAGTTTATAGCACACATTGGTACTCGATGACCTGCAACGGTCAGAGTGTTGCTTTTATGTTTCTGTTCCCATTTTTCTTCCTCTCGTTTCCAACGTTAAGCATGATGCCTTTCCATCCAGTTCATCGTATTCTTGGCCACAGGAACGCCGTCCAAAGTGCCCGACAGACACTCCCTCACCGCATGATAATGATGTATGCAGACGTAAAAAGTAAGAAAAAAAAAGTTATCCCCCGTTTGGATATCAAACCAGGCTAGGCCTCGCCTTGCCAGGAGAAGCCAAGGTAAAACACCAAATGTACGCCGTAGCATGTGATTCGGTTGGAAGAATCGACAATTAAAAACAGTATGGGATGATGCAAAAGTGATGTAATTGAAAGTTAGAAAGAAGCTCGTAGAAGAACTAGAGTTGTAGGCAGTGGTGACCTGGAGCTGTGCGGCTTGGTGAGTTGTGGGTAAGTCCAAACGCACAGAAGACGTTGCTTTCGCTGATCAACCAGATGATGCCAAAAGGTAATAGGTCGCTGAACTCTCCGATCAGATTCAAGATTTCTTTTCTCTGGGGAATTACGCTATCCCAAATTGGGACAGTGCATAAAATAGTGTCTCGGATTTTACCCAGGGGTACGCATCATCTAAACATCAGTCACAGCCAGTGTGGTGAGAGAAGATGAGGCAAAACTAGTATTCCTCGCCCCGCTTGTCCAATGTTTTTGACTTGGGAGGTGCTCGGCGCTTACGGCTGCGCTCTTCCTGTTCAATAATTGGAACTGCCGCTGGAATGAATTCGACGCCACGATTTCTGCTGTTAGGTCTGGCGTGTAATTTTCGATGGTTGTTCAGGTTATCTTGTCTGTTGAATTGGTCTTTACCGCAGAATTCGCATGAAAAACGGTTAGGCCCTTCGCCATGGAATCTATGACAAAATATTATGTTTAGCGCTGAACGGGGTACTGAACCATTTTCTCAACTACTTACGTTTGTTTATGACGCTTCAGATGCTCGTTGCGGCGGAAAGCCTTGTGACATTCAGGATAATCACACTTGCACATGGCTCGACGAACGACATCAACGGCTGCACTATCCGACTTCCCTTCATCAACCTTGCGAGATGCTCGGATCTGTACACGGTGGAGTTCTGTGGTCTTGCGTTGGATCTCATGAACCATCATTTTGCGTTGAGCACGCAGGTAGCCTGGAGAAGGTGGGCCATGCAGTTGGCATGTCTCCAAAGGAGACTGTGATTGCCTGTCCAATTCCAAGCCCTCCATCTCAATCAAACCAAGGTTTTTCTGTGGGAAGAATGCAATAGGACTGTCGTTGGAACACCACGATGAAGACGAATCCGCTATCTCAGAGTCCGAGATACTGTGCGTAGGTGTCATCATGAATGATGTTGGACCCATTGCTGTGGGAGAGATAGTGTACACAGGAAAGCTGCTGGAAGGAGTGATGGATCCAATGGACTGTCTCGATGTCAGATTCATGTCAAATATGTTTCCGTAATCCGGAGTAGCCATTCCGTCAATATTTTTCATTGGAGTGGTGGGAATCGCCTCGCTGAAAGATTGATGTTCAGGTTCTGCCTTGACGGGTCCGCCGAGCATATATCTAGGCATTTGGCCGGGTGAAGGAGTTATGTCTCCACGATGAGCACCTGCAAATGATGCATAAGTGCAATCGAAATCGAGTGAGAGTTCATTGGAAGTGGATCGTCGCGATGTAGGAGTAAAAGGCTCGTACGCAGAAGATGTTGATGAGAAGCTCGTGGCTGTCGAAGGGATGGACATGGGCTGGCTGCACATGCTAAAGCTGTCGTCCATGTCGAACCGAAAGTCCGACTCAAACTGCATTTTGATAGATGATGGGAGCGTCTTTGCCGTGATTCTTAATGTGCAAGGGGTATAATAAGTGGGATTAGTCGACTTTTGTTAGTTCCGAGAATAGATCTAGGAGATTCTAGTCCAAACTCAAGTGAGTGTTGAGGACAGCTGGAGTGAAAATATTAAGGTGGTATAGAAACAGATTGGAATGAACGAAAGGAGCGATTTTTGTCAGGAATGCTTGCTTGATAAAAAGAGGAGGGACTCTCCTGAAGATATAACGTCTAGGTGGAATGAGCTGTGGAGGAAGATACCGACCGGACTGAGACAATGCAAAGTGCAGATCAAGCCCGGTCACGCCGTAGACCTTGTGGTACTGAGAGAGAGGTTCCGAGAGACAGATTGTTAAGGTGCAATTTCTGAGCACGAAAGGAATGAATGGGTGTTGTGTTAGTACTCCAAGATCCACAGATCTCGATGGGCCGATCCAGAGATTCGAGAGACAGCCTCCCCTGGCAATATCGACGGTATAGATTGATTGGTGTTTTGGATAACTGAAGCCTTGTCTCTCAGTCCCTCAAACTCGACAACTGACAGCTGGATGGAGCTGGATGGAAAAGAATATGGGAAAGGGATGTGGGATGTGAGGCCGGCAGTCTAGATATAAATCAAATACACGATGTAGCAGATGCGGCCCAGTGTTCGGCAGCTGGCCCCATTTCCATCTTTTGGGGCGTCTCCAGTTGGAGACCATTATGGAGAAATGCTGGCATGTAGCTTGCCAAAAGAAAAGATGAGGTTTGAAGCTTGCCAGGCGTGCCTGCATATGCTAAATCAACTTGATGGATGCCAAAGTGCTTGTGTGATGGATTGTGGGAACTTGGAAGTGGACGGACTAAAGCCTGGCCTGGCCCACTTCGTTGGATGGATGGATGGGAAGCGGTTAATGGGATGGTTTTTTTTTTTTTTTTTTTCTGGGGGGGGGGGGGGAAGTGAAGAGAACCCAGACAGAGTCGAAAAGGAAGGGAAGGAGGGGGCTTGAATCATCAGAAAGTCCACCCACCCTCTTAAACTTAAACCTCACCAGTCACCACATTACATTTCGCGCCTAGCCTTTGCGTCGCGGCCATGCCACCAGCCCGTGCCCTGAGCTCTCTTTTTCTTTTGTGTCGAGTCTCTCTGGCTCGCCAGCCAACTAGTCCAAGCCATCACTTCACCCACAACGCCATCCTCCGCCAACCTGCCCGTGTCGAGCTGATCCCCCACCGTTATCAGCTCAAACGGGACGAACATCAGATATAATTCAAGACACTAGTTTGTTGCTAGTAGCTCTCCGTCGTAAAGCCGTCCTGCAAAACTGATATCTGATAGTGCGTAGGTATGTCCGTACGTGCTACGTTCAACAATTGAGACATGCCGAGCTGCTCCTCACGCCAAATATTGCCTACAGCCAGCACCAGAAGAAAAGTCAGCCTAGACTCTGACACTTCATCATTATGCCACGCAGATCTTGGTCCCCGAAATGACATATTGACCGGACCAGAGCGGTGCGACGGATTTGCTCGTGGAGGAGCACAAATGAACGGCGAAATACTCGGTGCAGGAACACTGCCGCAGTTGAATCGATCTAGCAGGCTCTTGTCCTTTATTCTACTCTTTAATCTTATTCCACCAAAAAGAGGCATCTCTGCAGATGATTATACATTGATTTTCACAGATTTCGCCCATGGACCTACTATATAAGCCGCATTCTCCCATGTCCTGTCGCGAAGTTTTGCCATTGCCTGCTTCAGCTGAACGGCAGGCATCGCCACGGACCACTACACCTTGTTGCTGCTGCTGTACCTGATCTCATAGATCTCGGATCCAGTTGCTTGGGATTGCCTCATCCAGAGACAGTCATATCTATCTCCCTCAAGGGTCACGCCACGTCCTGATAATATGGATAATAGAGGACCGGCGACTCGTAACGGTCGACTGGCAAATTGCATTTCAAAACACCAGCCCCTGGTGAGACATTTCCATCTCGCCGAGAACACCCGACTTGGAGTTTAAGTCTCGCTGTGTCGTAAAGCAGTCCACCTCTTGAGACCAGGAGAGTTGGTTAATGGGAGTACGGAGTGCAAACCATCTTTCTGCTCCACCATATGTCCGTATGGCTTTTGAAGAACAGCGCTAAGGGTGGTGCCAGTGATGATCCCACTTGCAGTCACAACAATAGATGCGAATTGGCGACTTTACGACGTGCCTGACGAGGGGTAAAAGCAAGGCTAGTCTCTCGATGCTGTAGGTCTCACACACCGAGAGGGGCAGCAGAGAACTCCTCCGCTCCGCTCTAATCTTTCATTTAAAGGCACTATTAGTATGCCAAGGCTTTCGTCCGTCTTCATCTAGTCTGGATAATGATCAACCTCTAACTATTACAGGGCAGGTAAAGCATCGACTTGCTCAGCGGTCCCCTACAAGCCTTATACCCCGAGGCATGAAACCTCTTGACATTTCTCAGTGGCGTTCGAGTACGGTTTGTTATCTGACTGAGCCCATTGTTGTGACTATCAGACATTTTGAGTCTTCTACAGCTGGCAGTTCATGATGTGTCATTGTCCGATCAATGCATTGTCACGTAATATTACGTCTGGGTGCGCAGACTTCACCAAGCCGTCGTTTCGAGAGCTTTGAATAAGTGTACGGTCTTCCAACTCTCGCCTTAGCTATTAGGAAGCCTAAGACCAACGACAGGCTTGGTGTGGCATGAATCTAGAGTTCAGAAGATTAGTCTTGTGGACTCCCGATCTAGTCTAGTTTAGCTGAATCATCGTGCAGGATCGTGGGCACCAGGCCCAAGCGATTGCCCCTCCCTTCCATGCTGGGGCAATCAGTAATAGGTCGTTGCAAAACTTTGCCACTGTCACCGTTGTTTACGGTTGTCTCCTGGTTGGTTGCTGAGGGAGGGCTATAGCCGATACGTGGCAAGCCCGTCCCTTCTGACGTCTCTTGCAAACTATCGTTGACCGCAACACCGTTCGAGTCTTTGTCCTAGGAGATCCAATGATGGTCCTTGTTCGTCTGTGATTAGGTTGATGTCACTGAGGCTGCAATGGTATCTTGCCCTTTCTTCAACTGGAGACCTCAATTAGACAGTGGCGCTGCACATGAGCTATGGTAGGCTTGGATCAGCAAAAATGGTGCTGAGGAAATCTTGGAAGTCTTGGGCAGGATGTCATTGTCGCCTGCTTTTTCATCGAATTAATTGACGGTTTTAAGCTTCTGTGGTGTCGTTGTCTTGGTACTCCTTCAATATCATGTTGCCAAACGTGTGCTGCCCAGGGCCTCTTGATTGGCTTCAAGTCAGTACTAGTGGTTAACATATGGCAGTGAGTAGTTAACTAGTTAGCAGTTAGCAGCGGCTTTAGCAGCAGGCATAGTTAATGCCGTGCTGGCTAGCATATTGATGCCAATAAGCCACGTGCAGTGGTTAAGCCACACTGTCACACTGTCCTACCAGACAGACTGCATAATGCCATTGTGCCAGAAGAAAAAGGCCAGGCCAGGCCAGGCCAGGCCCCACGTTCCCTTCAGATCAGCGAACGCTGGACCTGAGATTAGCCGTGTGCGTGCCCCCGTGCCATCGTGCCCTCGTGCCCTCGTGCCCCTGCCCGCCCTGCCCTGCCCTGCCCTGCCCTGCCCTGCCCGGCTTGGCTTGGCTTGGCTTTCAGTTACCCGCAACCGTAACCGTAACCCCCTCTCTTCTCTCTCGACCACACGACACGATGTCCCTTGGTAGCATTGAGCTTATCACAAAACGGTTGCCTAATCGCCCAACTAGGTACCTAGGTACCTAGGTACCTGTAGGTGTAGGTATGAAATCCTGACGATTGGCAAATGAGCTGTGTGCGCCCACGACAAGCGTCCCTGGTGTCCACAAGTGGTTCGTACGTTCTAGCCTAGGCTCGATACAACACCGATGCCCTTGCTTCCATTTGTCCCACTACCGAGTACGACAAGGGCGATATATTTGTCAGGCGTCGTCAGTTGCCATGCCTACCAGGCACGGAGCCACAATAGTTAGCCGGTGGTCACGCCTCGTCATGTGATTCCCAGTCCGAACACCCCTGTGACCTCTTTCCCCAGTTGTTCTTATGGCTTAGTTATGGCGGCAGCATGACTTGGGTTCTTGCTGTGAGTCTGGACGACTCCATCCCTTCTTGGCTCGTCTCGTCAGTAGTTCAATATTTCCGCCCTGCATGACGACATTGCTGCCCTGTAACTGAACGCAGGTTGTTCCTTTAATGACTTGACTTTTGGTTTTGGATACTTTGTCAAGAATCATCCGTTTAGGGCTATCCAAGGCAGCGAGTTCGAGTTCGGAAGACATAAAACCCATAGCGCAAGACATAAAAGATTGGGCGAATCTTTTTTTTCCCCTCATTGCTTCAATTCTTGATTTTGGTGGGGCTACAGCGATGATGAAAAAGGCATTGCCGGTCTATCTCTTTCGAAATCATGCCCTGTAGCTGATCATTTGGTTAGGAAACTCACACCAAATGCTACTCATATCCTACCGTTCGTTACAGACACCAAGCTTACGTTGAGATTGTCCAGGGTCGAGGCTAAAGACAGGACTTGGCTTTCAAAGAAGAAGTTGTCTTTGAATTTAGAGTCTCAAGTACCAATTATGGCCGTTCGTCATTGCTTTCTATTTCGCATCGTTTTTAAGAGGCTCCAACTGTCGCTCAGTTTCTCGCTTGAGCCGTAGCCAGGGTCGGCCACCTGAAACTTGAAGAGAACATGAAGTCGTCTGGGTTTCCCCGAGTTCTGCCCGAGTTCTGCAGAGAGAAAACTAGGCTCGATCGTTCTTTGCCCGTTCGGTGTCTCTGGAGCCATTGGTCATACCAATTCTTGATAATCTGGGATTCAAAGCCCGCATCAACGTCAAAGGTCTATCAGTCTTTAACGTAAATAAGCAGTCGTATCGACTGCCCATTTGAGCTAGCCACGGCTTCATTGCATTTCCCGACGCCAAGCATTACGGGTTCTATTTCGAGTATATTTACACTTGTGTCTGCGTCTGGAGTAGTTGAGCATTGAATTTAGTTACTCCTCTGTGGAGGACACAGATGGTACGATTTCTGTTCAAATACAAAGTCACGAAGCAGGACGCAAGAAATTTCTCAGGCGGTTGCAGATTAGTCAGTGCTTCTTTTATTGACGGTGAGAATGGATTATAGGAGCTCGAGCATGAACAATACATGCATGAAATATTGGCACGAGATTCTTTTGACAGACTTTTGAGGTGGCACTGTACCTCAAGTTGTACGCACTGTATGTACTGTATCAATGCCCGCAACTAGTTATTGTAACGACCGCGGTGGGAACAAAGTCCTATACTTACTTCTTTCTACCCAGTCATGAATATGGGTGGATTCTGCATGCAAAGCTCGATATACACTTGAAGGGCCCATTACTACCGCTGCTCATTCAATGCACTAATGCGCGCACAAGAGCAAATACTGACATCGTTCCCGACATGTATATAGCAATCCACTGATACAGATTGGAATGCATCACTCACGTCGTTGGCCAGGGAGGCTGTGTGCGTGCCTTGGACGATAATTCAATGATCGCGATCTGTTCATTTCTCGATCTACGATGGCCATCCATCTCCCCGCACAAGAGAAAGAGTCGGAGCTAGGGCTAGACTGCATTGCATATCCACCCGGCTTGGTCCCTAACCATAAGGCACTTCGTTGGCTCTGTCCTTTCCGCATCGCCAAACACCATTAGTCGCCAGCCTCCTAATGGATATATGTACCTTTATCTACCTGGACAAGTACGGAATAACCTGTTACTGGATTATAGTACTAGACCACGAGCTAGCGACGTTCCTTGGCATACGAATCGAGCAGCGACGAATATACGTCTAAGGCTGCATGAATGCGTTGACCAGAATTCCCCTTCCTTGGTAGCTTAAGGCTGCTGAATGACGATGGGCTTAATTGATAGAAGTAGCTTCTTTGTAACTTGGGACTTTCGCCAGGACTTATATTATATGTAGACTAGTATGGTAGAAGATGTCTCTTTGTATACTTGCCCAGCTCCAGATCGTAATCGAAACAAAAAGTGTAGTCTTGGCATCAAAAAGATAGGGCAACCTGACTTCCACACCAAACCTGTTACCCAAACGGCTTACACACGAGCAGTACTATCCATCCATGGAGAGCCATCCCGCAGTATCATGACAAGACCCCGCTGACCGCGGTTCTGTAGGACCATTCTTGTATCACGCCAATTTTGCCTTCATGCCTGACCTCTTTCCCCAAGTGAAGCTGCCGCGACTCTACTCCTAGCTGCCGAGATCACGTCTGGTTTACGCTGAATAGTAGAAGCGTCAGGCATACGCGACCGATGCACGACCCATTACCGCCACGGAAGGAATATGGTTGTAGATCAAAGTTCATGAATATCCCTGGCAAGAATTTCATGCACGCGGCTGGAGAGTCATCGGTGCCATGTCTCGACCAAGACAACAGGCCATGGCTCGATCTCCGCATCTCACTGTGAGCGATGATGTTACATACACCGCAGGTAGCTTCATTTGCCATAGTCTAGGCCTCTTGGTCTTCAACTGCATCATCCGCGACGGCTGCAACCTCTCGGTCGACATCCATAAGGACCTCATTCATTTCAGCTTCCGTTGCCTCCAGTCCCTCGGAGCTCATCAGCTTATTATCCTTATCCTCGGCTACAGATTGTCAGCATTCAATCACACACTCCATGGAATTTGGGCAAGTCAACATGGAGAAGGGTACAGTTGCGCGAGAGGCTTTCCTCCCCCCCTTCTCTTTAGAGCTAAGGACTTGCCAAGGACTTTGCAGGCAAGAAGAGGCTTGAACGTACTCTTGGGCTCAACGAGCAAGTTCTCCTGCACTTCACAGTCTGTGAGAACTGAATAATCACCAATGACACATCTCTTTCCCAGAATGCACTTTGTTAGTTTACATCCTTTCCCAACAATGACGCCGTCCATCAAGAGGCATTGTGATAGTTTGGCACCCTCATTTATCTGGCAATTGGCGCCTACAACAGATTCTTTAATGGCTGTTTTCTCTTCCACGGTGACATTCTCGCCAATCAGGCTGTCTGCTTTGGTGATTGTTGTCCGTGGCTTGACACCTTCTGGGTAAGCAACCTTCCTGTTGTGCGCAAAAGGGGATCCCGCCTCCTGGCCCGCCTCCTCGATTGATTCGAGTTTAGCGAGTTGTAGAGAAGTGGCGAGGAGCAGTTGGGCCGTGTCTACCCGACGTATAGTTAGAGCTTGGTCTTGTCCTTGAGCTGAGTGGACATAGGCCAGCAACGGAGGCACATCTGTGCTTTGCTTCAGCACTCCTACTTGCTGTGCAGGCTTGACTCCGTCAGATGTCGTAGAGGCCTGTTTCCCAGTCGCCCCTTTTGCGGCACCTGAATCTGACCCTTGATTGGAGTTGACACTATCCGGCATGGAATCGCCGTCGTCTTCAGCAGTGATTTTGCTGCTGCACAAGGAAGGAATTTGAAGTTTGTCGGCAAGCCCCGTCTGCCAGCCTGCTTTCGCCCACCATCCGATCACATCCTCTCCAATGCTATCTAGTCGCTCATTTTCTTTGACAAAGTCCATAATCCAGCGAGGGAAGATGTATATATGGGCGTCACGGTGGGAAGTGTACATGCGCAGGCGAGGGTGTGCTCGTAATAGCCCGTGGCGCAGAGGGAACGACTTCTTCTCCTCCATCATATCATTGAGGGAGTCTGTAGGCATAGAATATGCCAGTTTCGATATATGAGAGAAGACAGATCCTTTCTCCACACCTTCGTGAGAGGACTGCAGTGGTGTTGTGGCGATGAAGTCAGTTTCTTCGCCCTTCACAGGCGGACTGGTCTTGGTGTCGTACCAAACACCTAGCCCACCGCTATGTTTAGCCTCGTGACCCTTTGCGCAAGTGCTGCTACCAAGAATATCCGCCAGACTGGCTGATTTGACCATCCATGCTTGGAGAAGCTTGTCACCACCAAGTTCACAAACCAGATCACACGGTAGGACGACAAAGTCTGTCTTGACGAGGTCATAAACTTCCGGAAGACGAAGGATTTCGGCGGTGCCGGTGTTTAGACCCAACTCTTTTGGTGATTGGATGTCTGGCCGAGGAAGAGGAAGACTGGTGAGGAATGGGTTTATGCTGAACGCTGAGCTCATGGCTTTGGCCGTAGAGGGGGGGCATATAAGTGTAATGTCTGTATTGAGTTAGCAAACATGATTTGTCAGTCGTTATCCGCCCTTTGTCAATTTGTGTTTTTTTTGGGGGGTTTTGAGTATAAAACACAAGTACTCTTGTTATGCACATGAAACTTTGCACAAGAGATATGCTAATGGAGGATGGCAACTGAGCTATCAGACGACAAGCCTACCTGTAATACCCATACGATGGCAGAAATCTATAGGATACCAGACCATAGGTCGATTCGCAATCGGCAAAAGAGCCTTTGGGTGCTCATCAGGGTTTGACGTGAAGGTTGAGAAGGATGATCCTGGTCCACAAAGGATGAGTGCTTGGAGCCCTGTTGAGGGCATCGACATGGCATGGGGCATTTTCAACTGCTGCTCTGGCCAACGTGGGCAGATTACACAACTTTTGACCGTTCAGTTGGTTGATTTTAGAAATGTATCATGAACCTGCGAAGCCAAGAATCTGTGAACAATGTTGTGTTGTTGCGCCTTGGGCGGTTCACGCTGGCCGCTTGCAAAGAGTCATAGTCTCCCAAAATGGTGGGATACCCACGGTGCAACGTGTGGCTGTAATTCTGACGTATGGCTTTGCAGTGTGGCTCATGGATTATCGATAAGCAAAAGCTTGCTCTAGCACGTGCACGTGTACGGCTTGCCGGATGTTAAGGTACGGAGTAGATAGATGTTTACCTCGGCCAACATAAGAGGGGTCTACAGCTCAGTAGCCCACCAGGACTCGATCTTACCTGACCTGAGCCCTTGTTAAATACTACTATTGCTTTCTTAAATATTCCCTGTTGGAACAAAAAAAGTCTTGGAATCTTTCTTTTACTTGGGTTTGTTTATATTTTTTCTTAATTAATTCTAGATTTTTTATCTTAAAACATTAGCTAATTACTCCCTCGAATGCATCCTGGTGAGTCTGCACTCAGTGGGCCAATCAGAAGAGTAGAACTACGCCACATAAATTCACAACATGCGTTGCTAGGCTGCTCGGCTGGCGACCCACAGCATTGTTGACATTCGACAAGCACCAGCCACCAGCTTGTTTAACATCAAACAGGGCCTGATGCACGCCGTGTGCTACCCGCCTCGTAGGGTTATCAGTTAACTATCTGCGACATCCAGCTCAAGGTCTTACATTGCGCCACCTACACGAACACCTTGTTGCTGGACACATCTCTGTCGATTGACGAGCCTCAATTGGACTTTGGGTTATCTCGCCTGGACAGACTGGACATTGAGATGCGACACTCCTTCTCTCCATAAATGTCAAATGTCACCAAACGAACGTGGAGCCTCGCGTCGAGGAGTTTGGAGTCACTGGGTGCCTCTTGCTGTCACTGTCGCTGTTACCACTGTCGGGCTGGCCGCCTGGGCTTGGAGTCAGCGCGAGGATGAGGATGATAATGCTTTCGATCATGAGGTCGACTTGGACTATGAAAATGCTGATTACGGAGACAACCCGGCGTATGGGGCATCGAACCGCGACCCGAAGGCGCCTTACCAAGGACCGCAACAACGCCCACAGCAAGCAAGCGATTCTGTGTCTTACGGAGTAGCCACTGCTGCCAACGATGTGTCGGCGTCGGGGTGGGGTGCACGAATGTCTGGCGCTTTACGACGAACACCGAGCCCTCAACAGTTCTTCGATTCGACTGGAAAGACAGTTGCAGCGGGAATGGCCGCTGCAGGCGCCGCCATGGGCAAGGCCCTGGCTTCTATTCGCGAAGAGGACAAGGCCTACGTCGAGAACCCCTGGTCCGAAGAGGCTGACGCGAAGAAAGAACGGGCTCCCACCTCAGGAGATAAGAGACGGAAGACGGTCGCCATTGTTGTTTCAGCAGATACCAAACTTTTAGATTTTGAGGATGATGGCACGCATGAACTTGCTGTACGTTGGAACTGACGCGAAGATGCTAAAGGACGTTACGAGGCTGATGCGGTTGCAGTCCATCTTATCTCACATTCCTCGCCACAACGACTTTTCCAGGATCAAGCTCTACATTTTGATCTATGCTCCGGATCTGAAGGAGTCTATGCTGGATCGTACATCTAGTCATCTCCCGCCAAGATCACTAAGCTCGTCATTTTCTAACCTTAGTCATACTCAAGCCCAAACGCCTGGAGAGGAAGTCGAGGGCCCGTTGTAAGTCAAGTGGAGGATTACAACGATTAGCACATGCTGATAGCTGTTGACAGGATCTCTTCCACGAATGCGGCGTACAATGCAGTCTACTCCCAAGCCCTTATCTTGGTGGAAAAGGAAACTGCCATCCTGCCGTTCACCACCCCCAATGGCCATGTTCATATTCTCCGTCACATTCAGCCAGAAACTCTATATATGCAGGAATCCCTCAGTGGAGACAATGGCAGCATCATCACTAACCTCCAGACCTGGATGCGGCACGACATTATTCTTGTTGTTGGCGCCGAGAGAGGGTCTGGTGGACTGGCTGACAGCGAGTCTGAAGCTGAGAGATCAGCTAAGCCCGCGAAATGGTGGCAAAAACCTGAAAGAGTGGGACGCGGACGTGGAGTTGTCGTTGTTGATGGCATGCGGGTGCATGATGATTGGGCTCGACGAGTCCAGGGACGAGAGTAAGACATGAACAGCTCAGTATATAACTTGATCTATGATGTTGATAATCCCCCTTGGGTTTGGGGTGAAAAGCGGGGATAGGAGCCCATGTGCATGTGTTGTCTTCTTTAATGATGAAATAAGAAGCCTGTATAGGTAGCGTTGTTGGTTTCGGTTTGAGGGTCGACATTCATGGTCCCTCGATCGCACTCGTGCATGCTGTGTGAATGTCTTCTTTTAGCTGACTCGGCAGGTATACAAAGCCGCACCTTGTATTTATTACTGTTCGCTAGACGCAAAGATTGAACGTGGCCACTCGAGTGATGTTTCGTCAGAACGCCTTGTGTACTGGACAGTGTTCATTCCGTATGATTGGTTTATTGTGTCACGTGACTCCCGGATGCGCATCTGTATGTCGACGGCGTCGGTCGCGGTAGTCAAGTGGAACCTCAAAAGATGAATTGCCTGGTATCACACGTGGAGCCAAACACTGCGCCGGCGTCACCTGTGTTAACATCGCAGTTCCAGCAACGTCATTGTTGCCGTGTACTCATCTGCTATGGATCAATGAGGCTTCATTTGTGCCTTACTTCTCGTTGTACTTTCCACTACCCTGCACGGCCGAACCTTCCTACATTCGCTACTTGATCCACGCTCACGTCTCCGCAACCCACTAGCCTCGATCCCGACTCGCAACATCACCACATATCTACAGCCATCCGTGTCGGGCGTAGCGACATCATCCTTACCACCACCTCCATTATTAACCGCCCTCACGAGCCAGCCCGCGTTGGGGTATCAATGTCCGCGTCCATAGATCCTGCGCTCCAGTGATCAACAGCGGCGGAACTGCTGACTGCGCAGAAAGCGGTGCTTGCCGCGGACGGCATCGCGAGCCATCATGGCCTCCGCCAGCCCCGTCGTCCAGCAGAATGTCGCGGCCAAGTCAAAACGCCCTATTCCGCCTGGCATCCAGACCAATGGAGTCTCATCGTTCAGCTCATCGCCGTCCCCATCCATGTCGAATAAAAATCCTCCTGCGAGCGCGAAACAAGCGCCGAATTCAGCCAGTGACCGGTCTATAACCGCTTCTACAGTTCGCCCAGTCAATCGAGCGCGGCGCGAAACTTTCAGTCACACGATGGGAAGACTTTCGCGTAACAGTGCTGGCATGCGCACCGGCTCATCTTCTGCCGAGGCCGGTCATCGTGATAATGGACATCCGCTGTCTCGTACGCTTGCCTCCCTAAATCTTCTCTTCTTCACTACCCGTCCTTGCAATCTGACCAAGCATGTTTTCTTGACAGGACTCTCGGACAAGGCGCTTTTGTTCAAACACCAGGGCTCCCCGCCATCTCTCATTGTTCATCTCCATGTCAATGGCTTTCGATTCGACGCACAAGACGGAATGTTCAAGTATACCTCACCCATGAAAGTATTTCTCGAGCATATGAGAGCGCGCACAATACCGCACGACCTTCTGCCTCAATTTGTTGAGAATAATGTTCCCTTTTACGACGGAAGTCTCATTGTGCAAGTACACGATCACCGGACAGGCACGCAGGCCAAAGACGTTGCTAAACCCACCTCAACTTCTAGCAGCGTGTTGCCCGGCTCTATACACAATTATAACCAGTATTTGACGCCATCTCCATATGTTGCATTTCCAAAAGATGGACAAAGTCTGGAGAATGAGACAGGGACCAAAGATGTTGACGGTCCTAAAGAAAGGCAGGAGGATGACAAGGACAAAGAAGCCATGCCCGCGCCTGCTCAGCCATTAGAGTCTTCAGAAGGGAAGGCAACAGCAAAATCCAAGGTGTACACTCGCGTTCTGCGTCCGACCCAAGAGTCATTACAGAAAGATTTGCGGATAAAGCTTATCACACCTAAAGGCGCCAGCAAAGGAAACACTGATACCCCTTCACTTGGCCTCCCAGCGACCCCTTTGTCACTTGCGCCACCTACGCTAACTGCAAACTCGATGCCGCCGCCAAGTAATAAACGTCTGAAGAAGGAGAAAATGGAATTGGAGCCCAGTGACGTCTGTGCTGTCGAGGGACAGATACTGCAGGCAACTCTTCCGCCGCTCTACCTGGAACCAACATCGAGCGTGGAAGAAACAATTGCATTACTAGAAGCATTCTCAGATGCGAACCACTCCGAACCACCACCACAACCCAAGACTCGTAAGAGAACTGTAGCCGAAATGGCCGCCGACGAGGCTGCCGCAGCGGATCAAGAGCGATATATGTTGACCCTAGATGAGAGGTTGACCGGAAATTCATCAAGTGCTCAGGGCACTAACGGTACTGACTCTAAGGGGCAGCCTGGAGCCATCACTTTTGAGCCACGGTTCGAGCGGTTCAAGGTAATTGAGGACATAAAGAGGGAACATGCTGAGAAGAAGGAGCAAGAGAAACTGAAACAGCAAGAAAATGATCGAAGGCTCCAACATCAACGACAAGAGCAATTGGCCCAAGCCCAGCGACAACAGGCAGAAGCCGAACGGCAAAGACGAGAAGCCGCACTTCGAGAGAACCAGCTGCGACAGGAGCAACAGAGACAGGCTTTGGCGGCACGCAATGCCGCTGCGGCATCTGCTTCTCAGAACCAACAGCCGCCACCTCAGCAACAATCTCAAGCTCAGCAACAAACTCAGCAGCCGCAACAGCAATCTCAACCACAAGTGCCACCAACTCAGCATGCCCATCCGACACAGAACAACATAGGCGCCAATATACCAAATGGCATGGCGGCCAGCGGCCAAAATGCCATAGCTAACAATATGCAGGGCTCTGCTCAGCCGAGGTTTCAGGCACAGATGACACAACAAGCTGCTACCGCTTCCTCACCACTAGTCAGGCAAGGGACTCCGCAGAATATGTCCTCGCCCATGGTGGGCAGTGTTCCTATGCAACAGACTAACTCTAGCATGGCTACAAGCCCTCCACGACCTCCTTCTGTCGTTCAACACAACGGTCAAATGTCGGTCCCCATGGCTCATAACATGTCCGCCAGAGGCAGTCAACAGAGCCATCCGTCAGGCACTCCTCGCATGCCGAACTCAACACCCAATATGACCCATGGTACGCCTATCAATCGACCAGCAATGGCTGCCACACCGCGCATGTCTCAAGCAAGTCCACCGCCTAACATGATGGCTCAAAATTCTCAAATGGGTCAGTCTATGATGATGAATCAGCAAGGCATAAATCATAGTCAACAGCAGATGTTTGCAGCTCAGCTGGCCGCTCAGCAGCGAGTTCTCGCGCAACAACAGCAACAGCAACAATTCGCCGCTTTGCAGAACGGAGGCGTCAATGGTGCCATGAGCGCACAGAATATGACACCACAGCAGCAGCAGGTTATGCAAATGATGCAACGACAGATGCTGATACAACAACAACAGCAGGCGCAGCAGCAGCAGCAGCAGCAGCAGCAGCAGGGCGGCATGATGACACCGCAGCAGCAACAGCAGCTCGCTCAGCAATACGCAGCACAATTGCAGCAGAACATGCAGAACAACCAGTTAAGACAGATGACACCACAAATGCAAGCACAAATACAACAAATGGCACGAATGGGCCAGATGGGTAACCCAATGCAGAGACAAGTTAGTGGACAAATAATGAATGGCAACAACGCGAATATGCAAGCATTCGCGGCAATGCAGATGCAGCAGCAGCAGCAGCAGCAGCATCATCAGCATCATCAGCAGCAGGGCCAGCCCCAACAGCAACAAATGGGTGCCAATCCTTTGCAAGCGCAGATTCAACTTAGTGCTCGGCAAATATATTCACGATTGATGCAAGGTGCCGTTGCGAAGTTTGGCAGCGCCGAGAACGTCCCTCAAGATACTCTTGACAAGATAAAACAGTCTTCTTTCATACAAGCTCAGCAAATGCTCCAGCAAAGCATGGCTCAGCGTCGAGCACAGCAGCAGCAAATGGTGTTGCAGCAGCAGCAGCAGCAGCAGCAGCAACAGCAACAGCAACAGCAACAGCAACAGCAACAGCAACAGCAGCAACAACAAGCTGCCATGCAGGGGATGGGCGGCATGATGGGTCATCAAGGGATGTAGAACATGGTAACGATTCGGTTATGATGGCAAACCCCAGTTTCGAAGCGTAATAATGCCAAAGGGCGATGAAAGGGAAATGAGCAAAAAAGCACAACGTGGTTTGTCTCTTGGAGAAGAGGGTCGTATAAGTTGATGGTGCACGGCCATGCCATTCAACCCTGGCTAGTTTATTCTCCAAATCACGTTGTTTTCTCATGTATCTTTTTATGTTTTTTTCTTTTTGTTTCTTCCTCTTGTTTTTTCGTTTCCTGCTACGCAAGGTTCGGCACGGTAATTGGAATACCCCATGGGATTGTTTTCGTTGGTTATTGCAAAAGGGACGAGGGCACGCGGATGGCCTTGGGACTTTTTTATTTTATTTTATTTCATTTTATTTCATTTCATTTTATTTTATTTTTATTTTTATTTTTTGTATCAAGACTGGAGCACGGGTTCGCATAGGCTTCAGCATGGCGTTGTAGTGGTATGGGGGAGCGGGGCTGATGTACAGTATACACTCTAGTTTTAGAGCAGGCATCGGGGTTATGAATGGTTTGAAGCGACGTTCGTGTGCTTGGTGCTGACGTGGCTACATCATGCGAGTTGACAACATTGTCACGTTGGCCTTCTTGCCCTTCTGGCCTTGAAGAATGCTCTCGGAAGTTTGACTCCGCGTGATGGCACGTCGTTTGAATAATTTGAGTCTGGTGCCTTGCGACTTGTGAGGCCCCTGGCCTATAAGCTTGATCAACAGAGAACCAACCTCGCTTCTAACCTTGTCTTAAAAATCCCTCCAAGGTTCTCTTTTCGACATGTCCTAAATATCTACCCTCAATAGAAACGTGATTCTGAGGACCAGCTCTTATCATCTTGCTATATTTCTATCCGCTCACCAGCTTTGAAGTGACCCTAGCTTCGACGCTACCCACGCCTCTCGACAATCCCAGTCGTCGTTCGGGTACCACGACAAACTGAACCAAGAATCCTCAAGGCCATTTTCTGACGTAATGCGTTCCTCTTCGTCAATATCCATATGGTCTCTGGAATCTGCATTACGGGATTGATAGGCCTCCCTCCTGGCATCGTCTTTTATCAGTGTTTCCCAAAGTCCCCTTTTGTTCGTCCGGCAATTCGGTGCATCACACCAAAGAACATGCTTGTTATACTCCGTGAAGAGTCGCGTCTTGTCGATCAAACCAAGCCATCCGAGACTGGTCGGCCTTTCAATAGTCCAAAGATACCGCATCGAGAGTATTACCCGGCCTTCGTCGAAAAGCCACATGTACACGGCGCCGCAGACTCGACATTCCAATGTACTTTGTCTTTCACACCTGCAAGGTTGGACGACATCGTCCCATGAAGTAAGTTGTCTGTATTCCCTGAAACAATTGCAAATCCCGGACTGAACAAAATCCCGGAGCTCTTTGGTCGGGGAGATGTGTTGACAGGTCCTTAACGTTTGGAGAGCGCCCTCGAGTAGACCGGCAACAATTGTGCGGATCAAGGATACTGGGAGAAAAGACCAGGAATGGATCTCGAACAGAGTTATATCCCACCCATAGCCTATGTCATACCTGGGACCACCAGACACCACCAGGCGTGGGAAGGCGCATCCGCCCGAAAGACATGATTGTATATACGGGCAGTATGGGTAATGTGACAGGTTTGCGCATGCTGATCTATAAATGTCTCTCTGGTTCTCTATGTTCTCCCATTTGGCGGAATTGTTTGAGCTGTGGTTGCATGGCGTAATTTCTCCGCGCCGCCCAATACATATCTGCGAATCGGAGGCACTCCAGTTCGGGCTGTCTCTGGGGAAAAATAATGCGCTTGCGTGTTGGCGCCTGCATCCGTGACAATACATCAAACTGCGTAGCTGTTTCAGTTTCTCATCAGCAATTCCAGTGTGCTTGACAGCGAGACATGGGCTGCAATATGATTCGTGATGCAAAATCTCACGGAGGTTGTATCTTTCCGAAGGGCGCATCATTCTCTGATTGAAGCCTCGGTGTTGGATGGCTGAATCGAATTCCCGATGATAAGTACTGAACAGCTGTGAATCAAATAGCGCCATAAACAAGGATGACGTCTGGCGGACGCAATACAGGGAGTCCGAAGTCAAAAAGGACATTATATGTAGTAGGACCTCATTAGGTAGTGCCATGAGATGGACTTTATCCTGCGATGAGGAGGATGAGATGGCATTTGTACTTTGCCCGGTCAGTCCAATAAACTACGTAGCAGTTAGCTCTTATATCGTACTTTTCAAGTCAATAGGCTGTAACGTTTTACCTTAAGTCTTATTCCTTGTAAATTGCTACTTATTCTTTTTTGAACTGATATTCGCCAATCAGAACAATACGTGATGGCAGCTTCTATCCCTGACCTGAAGCAATAAGCTAGGCATTCGAAGAGACGAAATGGCCTTGGCGCCAGTACAGACACCGCTGGTGCGAGGGCTCCATGGGGCGAATATTTGTTAGCAAACCCATTTACGAAATAAGTCTGGCATTCAAATGTGCTATTGCGCCTGAGTAAATAGGGTCTCTCAACCCGCTCAGACGAGAGGGATGGTTCAGGGTTTCCGTGAAGGCGGTGCATGGCAGGGAGTTTGTATAACTCAAATATAACATAGACAATTGCACTAAGGACAGCGAGATGCCAGCTGTTGCATTATTCAGCGAGCTGTCGGTTCGTTCGATTGGGCGTGGTTCGGGTTTGGCAATGGGTGAAGATGGCGCGGGACGGCTCTTGACGACATGGTTGAGCGAGAAGTGAAGGAGGACGGTTGGTAGCTATGCGTCATGCCGGCGAAGATCGGCTGTCTATGAATGCGCGGTGTCGGCTGCCTGGTGGTGGCAAAGGAGTATCCCTAATCGGCGCTGTAAAAAAAACGCTGTATTTTTCCGCTTTTTTCCGGACCCACAATTGTAATAAATTCCACATCCCACGCTTCTACACGTAATTTGTATAGGGAGATCTGGCTACCGCAATAGCTATATATTAAATTTATGCAGAGGGCCTAGAACAATTACTTAGCCCATTAAATGTACATATGATTAATGGAAAAAAACAAGATTTACGTTCTTAAGTAAATTAGCTGTAGCCTAGGCGCAGGCTGTAGAGGAATTACTAAAAAATATGATGCAGCAGACTTCGTTGTGGTAAGGGGCATAGCTCCTATAACTTTGTGTGTTTTGCACGCCTATTAGGGATACTCGTGGCAAAGACACTGTCCACTGTGAGAAGGAATAGTGAATTCTGGACATGCTATCGTGAATCAACTTGTTGGGCACTGTCTTGATGGACGGGAATTCGAGGATATTATATCGCTCTGAATGAATGGGAACCAAGAAATTGAACCTGTCCATTGGTTATAGTCAATAGATATAAGGAGTCTCATTTGCCCTTAGACTTCTCCTTAGAGTGAACTTTATTTCCTGTAGCAAATTGCCTCCAAGTCAGGTTGGCAAGAACAAAAAACGTCGTGCGAAAGGGTGACCTCCACATCAGAGCACGAATCCAAGCCATTGTGTAGCATGATATACTTTTTTTTTTCTATAAATCGGGTGACGAGTGGTGCTGTTGCGCGTGGGATTATCTCATGTTGGGATTTCTTCGTATATCAATACTTACCCGATGTGCCCAACCAAAGAATTGTGACACCAGTAAATATGGGATATATCGCGGGATTAAAGCTCAAGTCATTAAGGTTCGTGGCTGCGGCTTTGGCGTTGCAGGTGCACAGTCATCGCAACAAGCCCTGTGACTGCGTGCAAAAAAAACTTTTCATCGGTGGCATATCTTGATGAGCGGGAATTTTTTTTTTTTTTTTGTGAAAGAAAAACTCCTTCTATGAGAGACTCATACTGTTAGTGCTGTCTAAAATAACAATGATGAATGCTAAAGCAGCTATTAAGGAGAGGTACTTAATGGATTGAATGCGCCTGCTTGTGAATACTAGGGGGCATAGCTTGGATCGTTGGAACCGTGACCTGATGGGAGACCTGTTAACAAGATGCTCACCCTTTCCCGTACCAGAGATGCTCTGGCATGCTTGGAGACAATGATGAAGACCAGGACCAAACTGAGGGTTTTCATTGAACTTGAGCTGGGACGTTAGGTACTTGCCCCATTCAGCCCCTTTCACGTGATCTGAAAGCGTAACGCACGAACCAAGCTAAAGGTTCATTCTGCACTGATGAATATGCCGTAAATAGATTTCAAGCTTGCACTAGAAAAGTCTTGGCAGTCTTTCGAAATTCCCAAATAAGTTTGGCTTAAGGAACACCCCATAACCCTCCACATCGCATGTCCCCGCCTGTTTGATTCGCTCAGAGACCTCCGACTCAACACTAAGGAATTATCACGAGATGAGGCCATCATCTTTTTTCTCGGACCCGGCGATGTCGGGTCACCAAGGTCCCCGCTGCCCCTCTCATAAGTCAAAGAGCCTCTCGAGCTCCCTCTCTTCTTCTTTTCCTTCTTCATCATCATCCCTCTCATTCACGAGCATGAAAATAGACCCTCATTTTGCTAGATCTGCTGGAGTCATTACAGAGAGCTATTGAGATCATCACTTCTCCTTGTTTTAATCGCTGTGCATGTGCCATGACATCAGGCGCCTCGTCAAATACGCAAACCTTGTCCCGGTCTAGTAGCCACGCCATTTGGTGAAGTAAAAGCAGCCCCTTTGCCATGCTTGCCTTGCCAGCAGCTGGTATAAAAAGATGTCCCCTCAAGGAACAAATCTCCTCATCATCAAGAAACTAAGTTCTGGCAATGCCACGTCGATAATTCACGCGTCAATGCCACTTCCTCGACACATAACTCTCGGTCACTCCATTTTATCAATAACCCTTCCTATATAATCTGCAAGATACTTGGCAAGTTCAAGGGCCCGTACTAAGCTAAGCTGAACCGAGTTTTGATAATTTAGTGCTTGTCAGTCCAACAGTAGATTCTTGAAGGGTCGCGAGCTTGTTTATCAATGCTCTTATCGGTCATCAATGCATTTGTAACTCCAGCTCGCACTGCGTATAATTGACGAGAAGATGAGGACGCGGATTGAGGCTGCTTTAGGCTGCCTGCTAGGTCTGAGGGGCAGCGTTGCGTAGTTTGCTCTTTGCGTTGAACTGTGTGGGCCATACTTGAATTCCTGTTTGTGTCGGATTAATGCATCTCAAGATCTCATAAACCCACCTCGACTCGTCTAAGCTTTGATTTCCCTCCATTTACATCAGAGAGAATCACCGCTACCAGAGTATGAACAGTATCACCACATAAAGCGATATAGCAATACAGCTACAGTAAAAATTATGCGGCCGAGATGAAACATTCAATCTCAATTGCATAGCCACAGGTTCCGCAGATCACGTTTAGTCGGTCGACATGGGGATCCGAAAGGTATATTATCTTCAGTGCTCCTCTCAAGCCGGATGGAGCAGAGCCGACCAGGCCATCTACACGAACTGTAACCTCTCTCTCTGATTAAGTCTACATTTTAAGTAGGCACTCTTATATATGGTCGGGCATTGCATAGCTACCGGTTTCACTTAAATAGATAAAGTCTACAAGCGGCGAAGTTGATTTGTAATACGATCTTGCTGAGGCCGAGCATATATATACATTGCTACCTCTTATTCTATGATCGGAGTTAATATGTTGAAATAAAATGCTCAGCACTCTCACCGCTCTTGTAGCGATAGCTTCGCTATGTTAGGCAGCTTTCTATGAAGGGTGCCCTAGTGCCTACGGAGACTTGGATACTAACATCTTTCTTTGAAAGTCTAGAAACAGCTCGGTAATTATTAACGCATCTGAATGTTTGCGGCTCTAGTATAAACTTAATATCATCCTCATTCAGTAATTCGGTCGTTTTTCAGCGGCCTATTAGACCCCGGGAACGTCCCGTGTTTAAGCACACGGACCCTGCATTACATTGAAAAGAGTGGTTTCACTAAACAAAAAAGCCCAGTCTAATAATGATCGGACGGTCGTCAAGTAGTTCGCTTATATATACAAGAAACAAATTTCCATGATCAGTGTACCACATACGGGGTTCCTCCCAGCGTCTATGACCACATAACCTTTAAAAAGTTGCACAAGCGCAGTGTCCCCAAATTCAACAACCAATTCCAGCAACGACGACCAGCATTGTACATGGAGAGAAAAAAAAGTGCCCAGCCGTTATCAGATGAGCAAGGTCAAGAATCCCGCCCTTTGTCCCGCCTTGATTGCCTTTTGCTTCCTTGTCTGGGGAACCTGCTGAGGTGGAGGTGCGCCTTGGTAGTAACCTGGCTGGGCTACATTATTGTTAGCTACAGGGACAGGTTTATTATGATAGTCGTAGCCCTCCTTTGAGCTGGCGCAGCCCATGACGAAAGTGCGGTTGTCGAAAGGAGAAAAAGGTAGTTCTTGGAGTTTAAGTCCGTGTGACAGTCGAACGAACGGCCTTGATGGGGATTCGAGTCTGTCCACAATATGGGAATGAGTGAGATGACGAGAAGTGGAAGAAAAGACACTTGGGGACGTTGCTCATAAGTGGCCCAGGTCTTCCCCTTTATGTACCTCGTATCAGGGTTAGGGTTAGGTGAGCATCAACCTCCCGGGCGGATGCAACTCGGCTCTTCGGCCGGTTTTTGGACCCCATCATCGCGGCGGCACATCCGAAACGTCCTTCCGGGCTATTCCGTGTAAGGCGCAGTTATCGCCCAGGATCAAAGAACGCCGCGCACTCGCTTGCACGAGAAATAAAACTCCGTGGCCGTTGAAGAAAACCGCCGGCGAATTTGGCGCGAGTCAGGACGCAACGAGGCCAGGCAATCAAACGTCATTTGCTCGCTGGCAAGCGCGGAGCATGCACACCAAGACCGGACGAAGCCACTCTGGCTCAGGATCTGATCTGGCCGAGTTTCCGGTGCACGTCGACAAATAGCTCAGCGCTAGCCCCGATCCGTCTATCGTACGTCTATCATTCTTCTATCAGGCACCACTGGTATAATCAAAGCTCTTTGAGTCTTTGAAGAAATAGACCATGATCTGCAGTCTCCGCAAGGAAAGGAAAGTAGCATCAAAGCAAGCAGCAGCCAACGAGGAAGCGGGGAGTGGAAAAGTGACCTTTGGTGGCATCCTTCGGCATTAAAAAGGACCTGAATGGCTTGGTCTAAGTGGAAACGGAAGGTCAACTAGTATGAGATACCGTCAAGTTCTTACTCTTAGTTTGGAAACGAGATACTTGTCGTATTCTCTATAGCCTGAATTCGGTAGCGCGGAATGGAAGAAGGATTCTAACACACCCAAGGGGAGGTACACTTCGATCCTTTACTCTAGACACGATACAATAAACATTGAAAGTCAAACTTGCTCACTTTCTTACAAAGATCATGTGGACGTCTGGACGGAAACTCGGCATCTCGTTTGCAGGCTTCGGGTTGTGCGAGATATTCCAGTTGTCGAGAATAGCATCGCCCGTTTTCGGGCTATCGGAGGATTGTCCGTGATTGCTTGCGTTGCCTCGTGCTCCGGGCTGAGGCAATGATCCGGAGAAACCGAGTACGAGAGCTTGTAGATGGTTCATGAGGACAAAGAAAATGGGCGAGAATACAGACCAAGGTCAACTATAAAAGATGGCGGTTTCCAACCTCAAATTCGAGATTCTTTCCTCATCACAACATCAACATCCAACTCCATCATCACAGCTTCAGCATCAACATCACTTCATCCAACTCAAGCGTCATCGCTCAAAGATCTCCATCTTTTCTCAACTCAACTACTTCAACACCGCAAACATGCAGTTCTCCAAGATTTTCGCTCTTGCCTTTGCCGCCATGGCCACTGCTGCCCCGGTCGACCCCCCTGTTGACCAGAGCGAAATCAAAATCCACCTTCCTTGGAAGTGCTCCAAAATCCAGCTCGCCAGTAAGCACATCTACCATTCCTTTCTTGACAAGAGACTAGTAGCTGATCAAGAACAACAGAGTGTGTTGCTAGCGTCGCGGGCATTAGCTCTGCTTGCCCTGCCGCTGCCGCCCAGGCCGCTCTTGACCCGGTCACCGACTTGTCCTGCCTTGCGGCCGCTAGTAAACTTGCCGGCAAATACACAGAGTGCAAGAACTGCATTACTCGCATCCATCTTCTTGAGGCGTAAAGAGCTGCATGGTCACGGAAGAAGGATTGGAGACCCGGCGTCAAGTACCTAGCTATTCCTCACGCTTGGCTCTTTTTTCACTTTTCCTTGAGCAGTCTTTTATGACAATGGCCTATTGTAGGCACGAGTATTTTATGCATAGATAGATGTATATATGTCAATTGTTATTCTTTTCCCTTACTCATCTTTCCTCGCGCTCACCATTGATATGCTTGCGGGTTGTAGCTTACGAAGTAGGGCGCTGCAACTATATGCTTTCCCAAGCCTCCATTTCTTCCTCTTAAATGAGAGAGCATAGGCATGATACCATGATACTGGACGATGGCAAGGGCGAAGGGCGAGAGGCGAGAGGCGAGAGGCGACCAGGCACAAGGGTACTTTTTACGAATGCGCCATGTCTCGCGGCAGCTCAAGTTGGCCACTGATGAGATACAGATGCTGCTTACAAACAGATACCTCGTACACGTAGATACTGTTTATATATAAGTAGTATCTACGTATACGCTGCATCTATATGCAAGCAGCGGCTAGCCAAGAGAGCTGTAGAGAGATACAAGCCCCACTTTAAACAGCTGCAATAATCCGGCCCAGTGGGTCCAGGCTAGAAGCTGTTGAGGGGGGCACAAGATGGACCACTAACTAAAAGATACATTCTTTTTCATGTTATATTTCCCTAATTAAAAGTCACTTCCAGCTCCACACTACAGAATAGTTATAACCTATGCATTTCCGAGCTAACCGTCAATAGTATAGGCTCCTTCCTCCCTGCAAGTCACCGATGCAACAAACATTAAAGAAAACTATGTTGTATTGCGTACATTAGTTTTGTTTCAAATGTTCTTAATAATGAACTAGCGACACTCCCGCGGCCCGCCTCTATTTTTGGCCCCCCTGCGCACATAGCAAGCACCAGCCATTATCCACGGCAGCGCATGTCTCTCCGCAATCCCGGCCGATCTAGCCGAGTCAAAATCAATGTCATGGATGCAATTGGTGTATCCCTTCCTCTTCATCTCGTGAAAATCGCGCTCATCAACCTCATATACACCGTCTTCTCGCCCGGCGACTAGATCCGACCGCACATTTATCGAGACGGACGTAGGAACACCTGCCGCGATCTAGTCCGGAGTGGTCTTCGGAAGCCCGGTCAGGTCCCGCTGACCCGGGGGCTTTTTGGAGTTCTATCAGAAATCAGAAAGGACCATAAGCCCAAGAATGCCGAGTTCAGGTTTCCGCATCGTGATTTGCGCCCACCAATGGGTGTCCGGCGCATAGAACGGGAAGAGCCGAATTAAGTGGTCGGAGAATGAGCTGTCTTTCCAATCTCCTGTCAAACCCCGTGTAGTAATCCAGCGTTCTTGAGCATTCTGTTGAGTATTGGTGATCAACTTGCTCGGTAGAGTTGTAGGCGTTACCGGTGTTGTTGCTGCTAAACGGGTTCTTTGATGGAAGCATTTCTGAGAAGGGTTTTTTAACTGCTGTTACGGCTAAAATCAACGACCCTATTGCGGAGGAAATCGAGAGATATGGCGTGAGATGAAGGAGTAGACAGTTTTCTAATCAAGCTAGGAAATTTCAAACACTGTTTTCGGGTTGAAATAGAAAGTTGAAGTTTCATAGCCAATCAAAGATTGCCGCGTAAAACAATAAAACAATGAGGACCAACCATTATGCCAAGTCAAGGTAGCATTTAACAACGCTGTAGTTAACTAATCATGGATTGTGGAGACAAAATGGTAACTACAATGGTGCTGTACCAGAAGGCGATGGTAAGCCGGCGGCAGAATATCGGGTTAATAGCATGTAGGGTAGGCATCCCGTCCGGTCTATGGGCGGATGATTAGCTGGGTCGGTGATGACCACCGAATGCCCGCTGTTGATTTTTGCAGATTTTTACTGATGTAGTAGTGAGTTCCGTTATAGGGATTGCGAGATGACTGAAACCTGCACAGGCATTCTATAGCTTAGCCTTCTTAGAGTACCATCATGTGATATGCCTATTTTAATAGCTTTGAAACTCGTGCAAGCCTGTTGATCGCGATGGGAAAGTGCATATGTGGCGTTCATCACGTGAGGTTCCCCACAGGAGGTCCATCATGACACAACCGCTTGGCATGAAAGCTGCCTTGTTCCGGCTTACGACTTATGCTTCAAGGCATCTCTTGATAATACCCGTTTTTTTTAAACTGGCCATCCTCCCATGTCATCCCATCCCAGAACAACACGGGGTTGAGGTGTTTCATTCTTGTTCTTGTTTTCTTCGTCTCTTCCTTGGCTGACGTAGCGGCACTATATACCTTCCGGAGCTTTTCCTTCTGTCCGCTGGCAAATCTGCTTACTCCCTCCTCGTTGGCCTTTTCGCTGAACAATCGAACATACTCGACTCCCTCCCCGATGCATCAGCATTCAGTATGGGCAGCCTTACTGCTGCTCATCCTGTCGCCATTGTCTAGCTTGGCTATGCTGCACTGCGAAAATATCATAATTGACGGCTACAAATTTAATCTGGACAAGTTGAGGGGGCCTCATTCTGTTGTGACGTCCAAGTACGACTCGGTGACGCATACATACCACAACACGACATATACTTTGGATATTTGCGGGCCGCTGAAGAAGAGCGGTAAGAGCAAGTCGAAGGAAGAATGTCCTAATGGCACAAGAGGTATGTTGACGCCTTCGAATGCGATCATGACGGACTAGCAGTACAAAGGAGGCTGGAGGCTGACCGGACAAAATTTGCGCATTTGATTTGTTAGTGTGCGCCATTCAACGACTGATCCAAGGCGATACGGATATTGTCGAAACGGTGACCGCAATTGCTGGGGCTTTGGAGAATGTGGGTGGTTCGCAGTTCGAGTATGAAGCGACAAGGCTGAACGGCAGTGACTCCAACAGCGACTCACAAAAGGAGGGATTGCGGTTAGTGCTCAAAGGTGGAAAGAAACCCCTGGATGGACCCGTCAGAGAACGTCGCGAACAAAAGGCCATCGTAGAATTTCTGTGCGACAAGAACGAGGGTACCGAAGGCGAGTGGAAAGACTCGGAGGACAAGTACTCCAAGCTCCGCCGACGCGATGATGACGAGGACGACAAGGACAAGTCATTCCCAGAGTCCCAGCTGAAAGGGGAGAATGCGGCCTTGATCTGGGAAAGCTACGGACCCGAAAAGGATGCTGACGTGTTGCGGCTGACATGGCACACCAAGTATGCCTGCGAGAAGCGAGACGGAGGTGATGATCATGAGGACGATTCTGACAACGCAAGCACTCACTGGGGTTTCTTTACTTGGTTTGTCATAATGTAAGTCACCATATGGAAGCTGAAGCTGCATGGCCAGATATGGTACTATATGCTAATGGAACTGCAGTGTGTTCTTAGGTATCGCGTCTTACCTTATCTTTGGATCTTGGCTCAACTACAACCGCTATGGTGCCAGAGGCTGGGATTTGGTCCCTCATGGCGACACCATACGTGACATGCCATACTTGTTCAAGGACTGGACGAGGCGCGTGCTTAACACGGTTCAGGGCACAGGAAGTCGTGGAGGATATAGCGCGGTTTAGGATGGCGCTTTAGTGGATCTTGCAAAGGAATAGCAGACGAATGAATTTGTGGGCTCTAGTATTGTGTGTGGCTCTGGATCATTTACGAAGCCAGATGGCGTTTTGAGTGCATAACACTGGGGTGTTCTTTCGCGATTGTACGAATACATGCACTAGACGCGGTGAATTGTCTGTTTTCCTACCTCCAAGGAGCCTCGCTGGGCGATCATGGCGGTAGAGAGCGCATGGAAAACCGCCAGCAGTTGTAAACCAGCATCAGGTAGCAGTATCTATATACGTGATCAAGTTGACAAGACGAGTTTTTACTCGTCCTTATAGTGCACATGCCAATCGACAGAAGAAAAGGATCATAACTACTTGCGTGCCCTATTAGAATTCCCGTTTCTTTTGCCAAGTCTGTGTCTTGGTCACTTCCGCGGCGCGACATCGGAGACGGAGCTGTTATCGATAACATGCTGGCGCAAAGAAAATGTCGAGCAACGCTTAGCTTAATAAGTCATGCATGATCCATGGCATGACGGCCCCCCCTCTGGCGGCCACCCAAACAGCTCCCTTCATTGCGTGATTTTTTTTTTTTTTGTTTCTTCTTTGAAACTAGACACTCGTTGACGAAGCCCAATTTTCATCAAGGCAGGCGGGTCTTGTGGAAAGACATGGCCACAAAACTACCTCTTCGTCGAGGGTCCATCGCCTTCGCTCGCACCTGGGCAGCCGCAAGTGCATCCCGTCGAGCATTTGCCTCCGCGTCCGGATCCTCGCTTGCAGAAAGCATCAAGCACAATGTCAACGTGAGAAACTCACTGCAATGGCCCACGCCCAAGTCATTTCGCGCTTAAAAAAAAAAACAAAAAACAAAAACAAAAACACAGCCCCCTGAGGAAACGAAGAAGAGCAAACGGAGAGACGCTAACTCATATTTTTTTTTTCTCCCTCCCCCCCCCTTGACAGAGAGACGCCGCGTTACCGACTCCCGATCCTGGCGCCGACTCGCCCTCTGCTGCGTTGGTCAACGACCATGCGCCTTACATGGTGGCCACGTACGCGCGACCGCCGCCCGTCTTCGTGCAAGGCGAGGGCTCGTGGTTATGGGACCTCGAGAACCGCAAGTACCTAGATTTCACGGCCGGCATTGCCGTGACGAGCTTGGGACACAGCGATCCTGAATTCACGAGGCTGCTGTCTCAACAGGTTAGACAGCCTGTGGTTTCCTGCGCCATAGTAACGTCCGAAAGCTAATCTGCAAAACAAAAGGCAAGCACGCTCATCCACGCCTCCAATCTCTACTACAACCCCTGGACGGGCGCGCTGTCCAAGCTCCTGGTGGAGAAGACGCGAGCGTCGGGGGGCATGCACGATGCCTCAGCGGTGTTCGTCTGCAATTCCGGCTCCGAGGCCAACGAGGCGGCGATCAAGTTTGCCAGGAAGACAGGCAAGATTGTTCGTCCCGCGGGGGACAAGACGGAGATTGTCTCATTCCACAATGCGTTCCATGGCCGCACAATGGGCAGCTTGTCAGCGACGCATAATCCAAAGTACCAGGAGCCCTTCTCGCCCATGATCCCCGGGTTCAAGCAGGGCGTGTACAACGACGTCCAAGGGGTAAACGACCTTGTGACCGAGAAGACGTGCGGCGTCATCGTCGAGCCGATTCAGGGAGAGGGCGGTGTCGTAGCGGCGAGCGAGGCCTTTTTCGTGGCGCTGGCGAAGCGGTGTCGCGAGGTGGGCAGCGTCTTGATCTACGATGAGATTCAGTGCGGGCTGGGCAGGACGGGGTCGTTTTGGGCCCATGCGTGCTTGCCGCGGGAGGCGCATCCCGACGTGATTACGAGCGCAAAGGCCCTTGGGAACGGGTTCCCCGTTGGCGCCGTCATCGTGAACGGCCGTGTTGGAGAGAAGATCAAGGTTGGTGACCATGGGACGACCTTTGGTGGCAACCCGCTCGCATGCCGGCTTGCGCACTACCTCGTTACGCGGTTGTCAGAGCCGCAGCTGCAGCGGGACGTTGTTGCAAAGTCAGACCTCTTCCAGAAAGGATTTGGGCGTCTGCGATCCAAGTACCCGCAGCTCATCCAGGAAATCCGAGGCAGAGGATTGATCCTGGGCCTACAGCTGAGCGAAGATCCGAGTTCAATCGTCAAGGCCGCGAGGGAGAGGGGTCTCCTCGTGATTACGGCCGGGGTGAACACGTTGAGGTTCCTGCCTAGTCTGCTGGTGACGGAGGAGGAGATAGCGGAGGGACTACGGATTTTGGAAGAGGCTATTGAGGCAACTAGGTAATGAGGACTTGGTTGCGAAGAGAAGGGATGAGTATTACACGGCTTTCATTAACTGGGTATGTCGGGCTCGGCACATACACACTGCGTGTTGCAAATATGGACGAAGTTGCACATTCAGAACTGTCTTGTCAAACAAGCATTGTTAATGGGCAACCTCATTCGTGGAGGCAGCATTTTATTCAAAACCCTTTTTCTATTTGCCACTTATATCACCATGCCGTTCTAATCGTTTCTGCACGAATTAACAAGCAGCATGTGTCTTGCCGGTCTTGGCCTGCAGAGAATGACCCTCGTGCTGGAAAGAACATACTCATTAGCGGGATGGAACGCAAAAAAGTGTTTGAGATACAGAAAATGCAATCCACAAAGGAGAAGAAGAGAAGTGTCCATAAAACATACCTTATAGTGATGAGCCTTGTGTTTGGACCTCTGTGCGCGTCCCGAGGACGACAAGTGCGTACGGATATATTCTTCTTGCTTCTTTACAGTTTCCCTATCCATCTCCTCCAACAGGCCAAGACACAGCTTGATATCCGAAATGAGCACGTCCGCCCTAGGGCGGGTAAAGTCCTCTCGCACCACCACTCGCAGCATCTTCATCTTATTTGTGTTGGGGGCCATCGTATACGCCGGGACGACCCAGCCTCTGGATCGCAGCTGGTGAGCGAGGGCAAACTCGTCGTAGTGGCGATCTTTTCTGCCGTTGGGGTCATTGGAACCCGCGAAGCGGAAGGCTACGAGAGGAAGGCCCTTGCCGGAGCATTTGGACATGATGACGAAGTCGAGGGCTTCGAGAGAGGCGCTGAGATAGTCGGCCGTGCGGGTGAGGTTGCTCATGATGGCCCGGTAACCGTGCTTGCCGAGGCGGATGAGCTGGTAATACTGCCCGATGACCTGGGAGGCACCCTTTGAGAAGTTGAGCGTGAAGGAAGACTGCTGGGCACCGAGGTAGTCGATGTTGAAGACGAGGTCCTGGGGAAGATACTCGGGCGCACGCCAAATGGCCCAGCCAACACCCGGGTAGACCAGGCCGTACTTGTGGCCGGAGACGTTGATCGAGACCACCTTCTCACAGCGGAAGTCCCATTCCAGGTCGGGCACGACGAATGGCGCAACGAAGCCTCCGCTTGCGGCATCGACATGAATGGGGACATTGATGTTCTTTTGCACGAGCAGGTCATTGACGGCCTTGACGTCCTCATAGTCACCAGTGTACGTGGTTCCCAAGATGAGAACACACCCAATGGTGTTTTCATCACACTGCTCAACCATCTCCTCCGGGTCAATGACAAACCGCGTAGGCGTGCAGTTGATGAACTTCTCCTCAATCTCAAAGTACCGTGTTGCCTTCTCCCAGCACACCTGCACGGCGGACGACATGATGAGATTGGGCCGCTCGGTGCTCTTGCCCTCTGCCTGGCGGCGCATCTTCCAGCGGCGCTTCATGGCCAGCACGGCGAGCATGATGGCCTCGGAGGAGCCCACTGAGGAGGTGCCTACCGCGCTGCCGGACGGCGCGTGGAAGAGATCGCCTATCATGTTGACGCAGCGGTTCTGGATGTCTGCTGACTGGGGGTATTCCTCGTAATCGATGAAGTTCTTGGACATGGAGTCGGCCATGAGCTTCTCGGCTTCATCTTCCTGTTTGATTCAAGAAAGAAGAGATCAATCTGTGTTAGTGAAAGGAAATGACTAGGTGAGAGGCGGGAATGGAGATTGGGGGGGAGTGCGAACCATGTACGTCGTGACGAAGGACGCCAAGCTAATAAGACAATTCGTGTGAGCAGTGCTTGCCTTGGTGGTTGCCTTTTTTTATTAAAAAAAAAAATTTTTTTTGTGCGCTATATAACAAACTACGCAACTGGAAAGGCCATACTTGAGCTTGGGATTGTTATCTAGGCTGAGATCATCATTGATCATTCGGTACGCTATCTCGCGGGGCATAGCACACTCGGGCATCTTCAAGCGGGGCAGCTCCAGCTCGGCGAAGCGAGAGCCGTACACGCTCGTGGTGAACTCGTCCGCATCGGACGACAGCTTCAAAAGGTTGGCAGCCTTGTCTGCCAGCTGAGTGACCTTGTCCGCAGTGCCGGCGGCACTAGTATCGGGTTTGGCATCGTGGGTGTGAATAGCGCTCAGGTGAACCATTTTTGCGGATTCAAGGCGGGCGGGGGGGCAGCCTTCGAAGGTAGATGAGGAATGAGGTATGAGGAAGAGGGAGAGGAAGAAGGAGAGGAATGGAGGGCCCGTCCACGTGTAGAAATAAGAAGGGGCAACAAGGAGGTTAAGAACCATTGTAGTAGCGCCATTTCTTCACTTCTTCTACTCATGCATCCATGGCGGGAGCTCGCAGGACTTCTTCGTGGAGAGACTCAGTTGCCAGCTGCCAGCTGCCAGCTGCCAGCTCCCCGCTCCAGCTCTAGTTCCGGCTGCAGCTGCCAAGCTCTGGCCAATCAGTACGTCTTACGTTACGTCTGGGCCAGACCAGCATACCATACGCCACCACTAACTAGTTAGTGTGTAGCACGGTCTGTTGCTGTCCTTTGCAGTCGTGGTTGTCCCTCGGATCTGACGGCAGCAGGCAAGCTGCAGTGAGTGGTCGAAAACACGGGTCCAAGTTCCAAGTCGAACTGTTCCCAATGACACACCCTCCCTGGATCCAAACTCCCGTCCTTGATAGTGGGAAAGATCGCATCCGTGTTTGCCGATCGAACGCCGTCTAGCCTGGTGCTGGTGCTGGTGAGCCGAAGACAGTGGGCATCAGGCATACCATTTCATGTGTAGGTCTCCTGCACGACTGACGTGTCGAGCAAGTATCCAATCTTCAAAGCTGGATTCACTGCAAACTGGTCTACCATTAACCTTGTGCTGATGGCTGTGTTCAACACCGCCTGTTTGCACGCCCGGTAATTGATGATGCTGCGCATCGACCTCGGGTGACGCACTTAGATCCTCCCCCGCCATACGCAGAGGACCGCGTGTCCAGAGTTAGCTGATGAATCATCTGAGCATCCGTCGGGGCTTCATTGACCTCGTTAATCGATCGCCTTGGTTCATACTCCACGTGCATCACGAAATGGGATCAAGAGACGTTCGACCCTGGAACCTGGACTTTAGTCGCTTCCACTTCACCGCTTTGCTCTTCTCCTCTCCTCACTATCGACATGACCACTGAGCCAAATATCCCCCATCGCCTTCCGCCGCCTAAAGTACACACAGATTCACTCTCAATTATCCTCACCCATGCCCATTAACCCACTCGCTAATCCCTCCATTCGCCTATCCAGCAGGTCATCCGTACTTTTCAACTTAACCAAGCTCTTGTTCTTACTCAACATCTTGTTGCTCTTCTTCTTCGGAGCCTCCTTGCTTTCCTCTTGCCGTGGCGATTCGGCCTTCATTGCTGCTACTCTAGATGCAGTCGAGCTGCGGCCTCGGTTCAACTTGGTCATGCTAATCTCTAAAGGTTTGTCCTCTTCGCCGCTTGACTCTCCAAGGTGATGGTGCTGTCGTTGTTCCTGGTGATATGTCATCCTGTCCGGGACTGATGATAGCAGCGCTGGACGCTGGTTCTTGGTGCGTGCATACTCTGCCTCCAGGAAGAGCTGTTCAAACCACAGAACGCACCGCTCAAAGTGCTTCCAGGCTGGGGGGTATATTCCTGGAAACTGCATGAAGCCGTGAGAAACTCCCGGGATAAGTGCAACTTGAGCTGCCTCTGTGTCCTCAAAAGCCCGCTTTTGTTCTCCAGCTACACCTTCCTTCGCTCGTCGTAATCGGCCCGCAAAGATGACAGTGTCGTCGACAAGGGGATCCCGCTCGCCGGTCATGAAGTATGTTTTGGGAAACCTGGCGAGCAACGACTCAGGCGCAAGAACTGGACTTAGGAGATAATCTTGAGAAAAGTCGGGTCTGTTGTGTGGACCAATGTAGAGAATAATCATGGCGCGCATCATTTCCGGTGTAAGGACGCGATCATTGAAGTAGGAGATCATAGACGAAGTTGCGAGTCGTGTCTGCATTGGCTGTGAATGATGAGACATGCCGTCCGATTTCTTGATCGCCTCCTTCCCTTGGCTTTGCGAAAGGGTTTGAGGGCCTGTATGCGAGAATTGAGGCTGGGAAACGTGAGGACTTCTTGGTAATTTTGTTGGTCGAGCTTCTGGTAGAACCTCGTCTTCGTCATCTGAATGATGCGGGGTACCAACTAATTGGTTGTACTGCATGCTCTTTCGGTGGGCGATGGTCTTGTTTGTTTTCCGCATCTTGCGGTCGCGTATCAGAGACATTTGCTCGTCTGTCATCCAATTGCCAATATTCATGTCTAGGGTGGGATAGAAACAAACCAAGCCTTCAGGCACGGGAAGCGAGCCTCGTCCGGCAAATCTTCTCAACTCCCCATCGCTCGTTTCGAGAATCATCAAAGTAGCGGAGACGGCAAGATTGCCCCCGGCGCTGTCACCTGTCACGATTATTCTCGGCGTTTCTCGACCAGACATGCCTATGCATCGACCCTTGGTATTGATGATAGCATCATACACGTCAAACACTTCATTGAGCGCGTACGGGTATGGGTATTCAGGGGCCTTCTTGTAATCCAGGCTGAGAATCGGCAACCCAGACTTGGACGCCCATGCTAGCAGCTTGTCGTCATTGCATCGAGGATCCATGGCAACAAAGCCGCCGCCGGGAATATCCAGCACCAGTCTATTGTGGTGCACCAGATCCGCGAGCGGTCCATCATAATACAGCCAACCAAGCACCGGCTCTTTGTAGTCACTATTCGCTGGTCGAGGAATCCGTACTTGCCTCGGAGGCCATCTCGTGAACCGGGGTCTCATTAGGCGTTGTAGTACACTGAGATAGGGCGTTGTGCCCTTGTTCCATGCAACACGCAAATGCTCCACGGTAATCATACCCCGAACTTTGCGAACTTTTTCATCCGCCCTTTCCGCCGCGACGAGGTAAAAGAGCGAGAAGAAGATGCTGCCGAGATCTCTCAACCATTTCACCTTGATTCTCATGGCAGTCCAAAAGCCGGCATCGAGAGCCGTCAAGACCCATGTTGCGCGGAAGTATGTCGTGTCGTACATGTTGGCCATCGGCTCTGGGCTGGCCAGTCCGACGAGAGCGCTGAAATTCCGAGCAGCATAGAGGTAAAGGACCGTCAAGGCAGATATTTGCCATGCTGTAAGACGTCTTGTGAGGAACTTGGAGAGCGTCTTCGCTCCAAGCGGACCATGTTTATTGCCTCTGCGAAAAGATCAGAACCATAGATCACCCAATATCATCAAATGCTAGCCATGATGGATAAGTACCTATGCAAGTACACAGACCAGAAGCAAATCACAGCCAGAACCTGCATCCGCCTGGATTTAGACGACGGTCGTCCCAGAACGTGGTCTAGCATCGTGACTGTCTGTGGGAGCGATCAAGCGGTGGTACAGTGTCTACGCGAATTGACATGTTCAACAAGTCGCACGAAGACGAATAGACAGTCGCAGACAGAAGAGAGGAGATGATGATCGCGATTGACAGATGACAGCATGACAGGGCGTTGAATAAGTGTCGTCTTACTCATGGCTCATGGAGGTGCTGTGCTGGTGCTGGTGCTGACGACGTTTGCTCTGGCATGTGAAAGTGGGCAACGCTGGAGTGGCAGCGCGACAAGGTGACAGGTGGCAGGGAGAAGCGGGCGCGCACTGGACCTAACCGAAAATAGAAGCGTTCCTGCACACCTATTCTTAGTGTGGAAGTACTTCTGATGTTTCTTTTCGAGCCACTTAGCTGTTTTTCGCTGCAGTAGCCACAGCAGCAGCTTTATAACCCTTTTAGAAATAGCTTTAATTAATGATAACTACTTTACTTGTATGATGACTACTATACATCACGGGTTATAGCTATTGTCTCTCTCTTGCGAAAAAAACGACCTCAAAAAACGAAAACGCACTTTAGGCGCTGTTGCACATATCTGCTGATACAAGGGGCGTTATGGCACGAAGAAACCTCAAGGGTACTTTTAGGTGTGGATCGCACTAAAAGTGACCAACCTCGATTTAGTTAGGTCCGCTACGTGTCCGGGAAAAGCATCCAAAACATTAGATTAGTCAAGACACCCTAGAAGGGACAGGCGCCAACGAATGGACCCGGAGCTATTACATTACATCCCCAACCATCGAGGATGGATGCATTGCTTGGCCAGATCGGACAACTTAAGGTTGAACATAATAAAAATGGCGTTCTGCTCGGAATTTCTTCCATATTGTTGTTTGCAAGCCCTCCGGATCCTCGTTCTTCAAGTCTTGATCGCATCCGGGTACTGCATCTCTTTGTCTTCGACTTGAAAACTTTAAAAAACAAAAAAACAATGCGATCGTTCGCATACGTCTTGGGCTAGGATGAAAAAAAAAAAAAGCACAAAACCCGAGGAGGAGATGAGGTCCCTGCAGCGCGCCCCATTATGTTTGCCCGCTTCCGCCTTGGGATTTCGGCTAAGAAAAAATGAACCAAGCTGCATATCGTCATGCCTCGTCATTTGATCACCCCGGACGCTGCTCCAATCAACCAACCAACCACCCCTCCCAGCCCATGGCTTGGTCGTCCTTCCACCAGACTTGCATCGGCGAATCTCATCTAGCAACTTATGTGTCCTTTTCCCCTTCTCATGTCCCTGTGGTCTCTCCACCCACTTTCATAAGTAATAAACACATCGAGTTCCCAAGTCTGCGTTGCGTTGCGCATGAACTCTTGACATTTCGTCAATTCTTCCTCTCTGCTGCCCGTATCGTTCTTATTAGAGGATGTCACTAGCGCGGGAAGCTAGATCAGAGGTGCCCTTGGCACCAGCTTTACTCATCGATACCGCCTCGAGGCCCGCTGCGCCAGAACCAAACGCAAATCTGACAATTCGATCGCCGAACCTCGAGAACTTGCGAGACCCTGCGTCTGAGTCGAGTGATGAAGGTGTGCGAATGAGTCCCGCCGCCGCCCGACGCTTTGCTCGTCGAAACTTTCGGCGGACGGCTGCTACGCCAGACCTCGTTACCAGCCTGGTCAGACCGCCTTCTCCGGAAGCCTACTATATCGCGCCAGACGCCCACGGCCACCGTCGATATGGTGTTGCACCACAGTCATCAGCCCTGCTTTCTCAGCCTTACGGCCGACAACGTTCGATGGCGGCGCCGGATCGAAGAACAGGTCCGCTGCTTCCCCCTCATCCGTCATCGCTGGATATACCCAAGAAGTATGGCGGCGATTGCGTATTCGACATGTACACTCTGACCTATGTTTCGGATGCGGATCCAAACCTCCTCTGTCCCATTTGCCATGATCCTCTTGTCGATCCCGTCACCACACCGTGTGATCACACTTTTTGTTACCGGTGCTTGCGGCGCAGCATAGCCTCAAGCCCATCTGGGACCGCGTGCCCGATCGACCGTGAGCTTTTACTATGGGTGGACTGCTTCAGCGCAGCCAGACTGATCCGGACCCAGCTGAATCATCTAACTGTAAAATGTCCCAACCAAGGCCGAGGCTGTGAGATGGAATTACACCGCGAAAATGTGGAGAGACATGCTACAGTAGATTGCCGGTTTAGAGATTTCACATGTCCCGATACAAGGTGCGACAAAAAGCTACGAACGAAGCCCAAGGACGATGAATGCCATCACGTGCAGGTTTGCTGTGCCCTGTGCGACGAGAAGGTTGAAGAAGTTGATGAACAGGCGCATCTACTTTGTTGCTCGCAAGCCAAGACAAGGTGCGAAGCCTGCTGGCAGCTTGTATGCCGGTCGCAACTTGAATCGCACCACAAGCTAGAGTGCGATGGCGTGGAAGTCGGCTGCCCATACAAAGACCTTGGGTGTCCCGTGAGAACAATCCGAGGCGAGATCGGAGCCCACTCCTTCACATGCGCTTTCCATCCAGAAACACCTTCTGGAATTGTGATACGGAACCAGCGAGAAATCATCCAAGCATACAGTGATCTTGGAAGTCAGCTACGCAACGTGCAGCTACGTCAAGACGAGACAGCTAAGCGTGTGGACGATATTCTCGCAAATCGGCGAAGCGGCCCAGACAGAGGCAGCGGTCTCAATGACTCGGTTTACAGCGACAACCGCACCATGCAGGATCTGGACGCGGGCTTCGAAGAAGTACATCAGAACCTGACGCACCTGGAAGCCAGACAAAGCATGTGGACCCTGAACCAGGTGATGCCCATTCGGGAGGAAGTGACGGAATTACGGAACAATATCAACATGATACGCATGCATGTGAACTGGCTGCTGAATCGAAGTCGAGAGGAGGGACGCCTCAGAGCCGCCAACACAACAGGGCCTGCTGCGGGAATTCGCCGTGACAGCTCGACCGATGGGCCGCCCATGATGCCCGAGAGAAGGCGATCGTCGAGCACAGACATGGATGTACCTCGGTTATGATATCATGGGAACACATCGGAATATTTGTCAGAGGGCGCTGTGTCATTCCGTACCAGCATAAAAGGGGCTCATTCATGTGGACGACAGAGGTAGCCAGCCCTCAGGTAGTTTAATGAACAGTGATACGTATGCATAGCAACACCAGTTGGCGCCTCGGCTAAGCCTAAAATGAAGTCCTTGAATCGCTCGCCGACTTTTATTTCATATCAATTTATATCTGGCGAGCTAACTCTGAATTGTTGTGTCAATCCCTATTTAGCTCACTTTGTCACAACCAAGGTGTAAAGTTGCCACGGGTATCCACGAACTGGTTATCTACCTAGGTGCCTAAAAGTACTTATGTTGTAAAATAGGTCTAAATAGGTACTTAAAAGAACCAATGTTAGGAGCTATGTGTTTTATTCGTGCCTACTTTTACATCTTAGTCACAACAGACCGACATTTAACGGTAAGCTCCGCAAATAACTGGCGGACTTGAAGGAGTTTTGCGGCTTCGGCCGCCAGGCGGGGAGCGTGACGCCTGTCCTTGTCGGCAAATTTAAACATTGGAATTTCTGCTGTCCGCCTGGTCCGCCTGGTCCGCCTGGTCCGCCTGGTCCGCCTGGCAGGGCCCTGAGGTCAGAAGAGATGCAGCAGTAGACAGTGAGCCCTGTGGTGCAACAGCATGACGTATTAGCAGTTGCCACCAAACACCTTGTCTCAGCACAAGTTGGTCTCTCCTTCCCTCTAGTTACTCCCTCCCCGCAGTTCGGAGCCGGCTGGCTGGACAAGTGGCCCGGACTTGCACAGCAGCCTACATGTACCCACGCTCGGCGGGGCTCTTTTAGATTCCATAATCATCCTGTTGGAGCTCCAGTGCTGTCAAACAGTCAGCGGCCGACTATCAGCGACGTCAGCCTTGTCGATTGCATTTCATTTGCCCTCCTCTCAAGATACCACGGCCACGCCCTCCAGCCTTTATCCCGCCTTCGTTTGTCTCTTCTTTCACCCCTTGAGAGCAGGCTCGGAATAGTCCTCGAAATGGACCCAAATCGGCAACCTCCTGGCAGCGGAGCTGATGCTCCAGACAAGGAGCAGATGGAGCGGGCAAGTTTATTCCGTGATGCAATGCGCTTTTTGCGGCAAGCCTTGGCTTTATGTAAATCATTCCAGCACCACTTTCTAACGGTCATCCTCGCCTAGATACGATCACGTCGCCTTGCCATGCTTGGTTCTTCAGCCCGCAAGCCCAGAGAATCCGAATCCGAATCCGAATCCGACAACACCAACACCAACACCACAGCCCAGCAGCCCTCATCGTCGTCGTCACCGTCGCGAACGCGACAGCCCCAAACGTCCGAACCTGCTGCGTCCAAGACAAAGATCAACGTGACCCCGGCTGCGAAGCCAGCACCGTCAAGTGGAAATCCTTTTACTCAGCTTGGTGTGCAAAGCACTCAGGCTTCAGGAGACCAAACAGGCTCCGCAGGTAGTCCCCGTCCTTCCCGCAAACGACAGGCCACGGAGGTTGACGATGGCGATTCAGCGTCTGCGCCCCGGAAAGCTACCCCGCAACCAGCTCGGCAGCAGTGGCAAGAATCAGACGAAGACTATGCACACCGAGTTCTATCGCAAATCTTCCGCGTCTCTGTTGATCCACATCACATGTCCGACGCCCATGGCCAGCGCTTCGTCTTTTTGCCGAATCTGAACCAGGAGCTTAATGATGCGGGCGAACCTCTAAAACTGTCCATTGCTACACTGGACCAGGCCATAATAGAGTCTTGTACCAACTGGGACCCGAACTCCCCCCTTCTCGATCACTTGCTACCTTGTTGGAAGCGAGCCGTCAAAGCTGCCAATACTGCCAAGAATGCCCCGCTACAGAGGCAAGAGATTCTCGAAGAGGCCAAGAGATTATGTATGAGCAATTGTCTGTTTGCACTGACTATGCCTGCTCTCTATGGGTTCGTTTGCGTTGAGTATAAGGGTGTTCGGCCTTGGGTATTAGGGCTTCAATGCTGATGAGAATGTAGACGTGACCCGAACCCGCAGCACGACTCGCTGGCACCTTATCTGTTAAAGGGTACTCAGGATGATGGCGGCATTTGTTATGATTTCATCAGAGAGGCCATCAAGCGTTTTGATGAAGATGAGGCCTTCCCTGCATTATTCACTGACGCTATGGTGAAACTGAGCAGAGACCTATCTGCCCTATCATTAGGGGATGATTATAAGCCTTATGTTCAAGTAGGTTGAAATGCGTGCAAATAACTCGGGATTTTTGTCTTCTAACTGAACCTATGTAGGCACTTCTCACGTACACGCGATTTCCGATCCTCATCATAAATCTTGCGGAGCATCCATGCTTTAATATGGCGCAGTCTGCTCCTGGCATTGAAAAGCATACCATTCTTGGACCCTTTTTCCGTATTTCTCCTTTGCAATCAGATGCTATCAAGAGTTATTTCCCTGGTGCTCGCTCTCTAGACAAGTCGAGGATTTCAAATGCTCAAGAGTCACTCCGCATGGTGTTAAGAGCACATCAGGATGACCTCTTCATTATAGCCAATGCATTCATCCGATCTGGCTCGGACACGAGGAGCAAAACATTAGATTGGTTTTCATACATCATGAACACGAACCACAAAAGGCGAGCCATGCAGTTTGACCCGCGAGAAGTCGCCTCTGATGGGTTCATGCTCAACATCGCCACCATCATGGATCGATTTTGCGAGCCTTTCATGGATAATGACTTTAGCAAGGTGGATAAAATTGACGTGCGGTACTTCAAGAGGCAACCGAGGATTGACATCAAAGATGAGACAAAGTTGAATGCCGACCAGTCAACAGCGGATAAGTACTACGCGGAGAAAGTCGATGGAGAGTCAAACTTCATCTCGGAAGCCTTCTTCTTGACACTTGCCGCTCACCATTACGGGAGTGAGTCACTCCATTCGCAGCTGAAATATCTAGATCGGGAGATCAAGTACTTGGAAAAGCACATCAGAGCTATGGAAGCAGAACGGTCCAAGCTTATCAATTCGGCGCACCAATTGCGATTATTCGAGGAAACGCTAAAGAGGCACTCTAACGTTCTGGAGAAGACGATTGCGCTAAAGTACGCCATCGAAGGAGCCCTGCTGGATGAGCGAATGCAAAGCACGTCGTTACGCTTCATGCGTTACGTGGCTGTTTGGTTATTGAGACTTGCGACTGGCTCGGACTATAAGCCAGGAACGGAGAGTCAGATGATTCAGTAGGCATCGAGAAGCTGAACAAAGAGATGAGCCAAGTTGCTGACCGGAAGCTAGGCTACCATTATCAGCGGACAATTCTGAAGCATTTGCTTGTCTTCCCGAGTATGTGTTACAAAACATCGTGGACAACTTCAAGTTTATATTCAGGTACGTAATTTTGGTGCTGCATTATAATTTTCTAATCGAGCACTATTTGCTAACGACTTTCGCAAGATGGTTGCCAAAAATACTACCGAGCGCCATTGGCGAGGAGATGATGGCGCTGTGCATAACATTTCTAAGATCATCCGAGTTCATAAGGAATCCTTATCTGAAGTCATCGCTTGTCACGCTTCTGTTTTCAGGAACGTGGCCGTTCATGCATCTGAAGAAGGGCGTGCTGGGTGACCAGCTCATAGCACTACCCTTTGCGAATGAGTACTTATTACATGCGTTGATGAAGTTCTACATTGAGTGTGAATCTACAGGCGCCAACACGGCGTTTTACGACAAGTTCAACATTCGTTATGAGATTTTCCAAGTCATCAAATGTGTCTGGAGCAACGATGTTTACAAAGAGCAACTGACGAGGGAAAGCAAGTAGGTCAACATTTTCACCATGAGCAACTTCTGCAATACAGGCATCGGCGCTAACGTCGTCATTCTTCTAGAACCAACCGCGGCTTCTTTGTTCAGTTTGTAAATATGTTGCTCAATGACGCCACATACGTCTTGGATGAAGCCTTTACCAAGTTTCCGAAGATAAGATCCCTGGAACTGGAGTTACAGGACCCTTCCCTCTCCGCCGAAGATCGCCAGAAGAAGGAAGAAGAGCTGCAGACGCTCGGCACCCAAGCCAGCTCGTACATGCAGCTGGCCAATGAGACACTAGAAATGATGAAGCTCTTTACCAAAGCCCTTAGCGATTCATTCACCATGCCGGAAATCGTCTCGCGTCTGGCGAGCATGCTGAACTACAATCTGGAGGCCCTTGCTGGTAAACGAGCGGCTGCTGAACTAAGCGTATCCAACAGAGACAAGTACCATTTCCGTCCCATACAACTGATATCTGATTTCGTCGACATCTACTTGCACCTCGGGTACTCGCCCGTCTTTGTCGATGCCGTCGCAGCCGACGGGCGATCCTACAAGCCCGAAGTGCTCGACCGGGTCACGCGCATTCTCGTCTCCAAGCATCAGAAAGAGCCAGGCGACATGGCCAAGTGGGAAAAAGTCAAGGCCAAATTCGCGGAAGCCAAGCTCCTTCTTGACCAGGCCGAACTGGATCTAGGCGACATACCTGCTGAATTCGAAGATCCCATCATGGGCGAACTGATGAAGGATCCGGTCTTGCTCCCTAGCCGACACATCGTGGACCGGTCTACCATTGTGCAACATCTGCTGAGCGATGCCAAGGACCCCTTTACAAGACAGCCTATGACGATAGAGGATGCTGTCCCGCAGGTTGAGCTGAAGGAGAGAATTGATAAGTGGAGGGAAGAGAGGGTGAGGACGGCCAAGGATAGAATGGATAAAATGGATATCACGGAGGGATGACGAGACACTGGCGTTGAGGTAGCACTGTAGACTTGAATAGATGAGCATATCAACATACGTGGCCTTTCTGGTGTTATTCATCGAGTTAATCAACTTTGGTATGCGTCGGCTAGTTGGCTAAGCGCTTCTAACTGGCATTCATATTATAGCAGTTGAACATGGTGACTACAAGGCTAAGACCCGAGTCAACCTGCAATTTACCATACTATACAACATCTGCCTGTTCTCAACGCACACCTTCTAGTTTTGTGATTGCTGACAAAATCAAAGCGTGCCATACATGTAGTAGTGCGCTGCATCAGACTGAACCACGTCGAAGCGAGCATCCTCGATAAACGCACTTTACCACGCAGAGACCAGGCCGTCACATTCATCCAGACGCCCCATTGCTAGGAACGGGACCACTGCGATGGGTGCAAGAGGGAAGTTCTTGGGCTATGCCGAGGACGTCTACGCTGAGCTCGTTCGGTTCAAACTCAAACGACAATGTATACCTACGTGCGTGGCGAATCGTAGGACACGTGAGCTTTAAAGATCTTACCTTGAGTAAGTTGTGTGGAAATCAGTGGCTATGTATGAAGGAGCGCTTATGACACCTGCGAACTTGGGACAAAGCATGGTGCTCAGGCACGCAGGTCTTTTTGCACTAGCTTTTGCATTTCTGGTTGAATGAGCGTCGTTTCCGCATGGACATGTAGGGCATCTCGTCTTACATGCAGGGCCTGACAGGCTACGCGTTGACGACCAAGATTCCACAGCGAGCTAACTGCTTCGAGGATGGAAGCTTCCGCGGAGCTCCCCGGACTGGATCCTCGCGCGTGATCCGAGCCACGGTCTTACCTGGCGAAGCATGAAACTGGGCGTCCTCCGACGGGCTGGCCAGCAAGGCGCCGGAGACGCTCAGCTGCTAGGTATGGCCGGTGCAGGAGGGGAAAAAAAAAAAGAAAAAAGAAAAAAAGAAAAAAGAAAAGAAAAGAAAAAGAAAAAGAACAGCACAACACGCCGGGGGCTGGATATCGGTATTGGGCGTGGGGTTTCTAAGGCGAACTGCTGGGCACGCAGCCGACTTGCGCGTATTTGTTTGATATTGGTGGTTGTTATCTTGAATTTCGCCCGGATCAGTCTTGTCGCATGCGGTTGTGTGTGCCTGCATAGACTGAGTCTGTGCGACGGGACGTACCTTAAGGGTAAGTAAGAGAGAATCACTTTGAAAGAAATCGTGATACTATGTTCTTTTTTTCGTTATTTGTATATATGCTGTTCAGCAGAAGACATGGTATTTTTGTTACTTCTCCTTATAAACATGTATGCTGTCGTCCACGCAGAAACACAATAACTACTGTTCCTTCTTATTAGCACACATATGCCTTCGTCGCCCAAGCATAGGCCGTCGCAGCGCCCTTGTTGCCAAGTTTGTAGTTATGTGATACGGGGTGCGGAGTACGGAGTACGGAATACGGAATACGGAATACGGAATACGGAATACGGAATACGGAATACGGAATACGGAGATGAAGCGTGCAAAATCATGGTCGCCAAACCCCCGGTGTACAACGACGTCGACACATGACTTTTGCAAAGGCCTTGCATCCAACTGCACACGGTGCCGTACAGATGCCGCTCGTTCGCTTTTACCCGGTAAGCACTTACAAAACTTGGGACACATACATCATCCTTGTCAGGACCGCACAGAGGAGGTGTGCAGCGGGCAGGAAGGGCAGGACATTCTCCGTTGAATAAGTTGCACTCAACAGCACCGTGCGTGTCCTGTCTTGGTGTGCAGTATAACTAACATCTTGCAGGTAAGGTAATACATACACAAAGATCGAACAACACCACTCTTCGGCGAATTCGGCCAAGGTGCCAACCGAGCCGCCAAGCCAGGCAAACAGGGTGTGATGTGCGGATGTGACAGAGTCAGCGTGGAACTGATGAACACATGCTCCGCAGATAAAGCACATACCATGACTATATATTGACAATATGGACGTCGCCAGCGCAAGACAAGCGCAGATGCCAAGTCCCAGGTCATCAGCACTTACTGAACATTGGCTGCTGTGCTTTGGAAACAAGCCTCCTTTTGTCCCAAGCTTCCTTCGTTCGGCCTGTATGCCTGTGCCTTGTAGTTTATACCCCTTCTTCACGTCCACTTTCTACGCTAAAACCTGTCTGGTGTGCGTAGTCCCTTCTGGCCTGGCAAGGTTCTGCAGTAAATCAACCGCTGGACGGACGCGTGACTGCCAAAGGGGGTGTGGAGGGCATCGCCCGGAGAGCATCTGGAGAGCATCCGGAGGGAAGACACGCACGCGATGCAAAATCCCAGCGTCTGATTTGCTCAAGTACGAGGCAGTATGGGGACTGAGACACAAATATCTGCCCTGCCAGGGCCCTCATGTTGTGTCACAGCGGCTGCGACTCCCAGAGTCCGTAAAACCAAACAATCTCCACGTCCATGTCCACTGTACCGTTTGTACGGTGTGCGGAAGTACATACCCACGATGCCTACGGATGCCAGCCTCGGATACACCCGCCTTGTCTCCCGTCTAGCGGTGCTGATGCGGGGTTGAGCCCTCATACCAGCTCAATCACATCGGGACAAGCTGTATCCGCTGCTGAATGCACTAGCATCAGTATGTAAAAGATCGACAAGACATGCTGGTGACTCCTCACGGGCGCGTGCATCTGCGGGATAAGGAGGCGCTTGTGGAGACAGAGAGTCGTCGCTTTTGCGTCGGTCACGGTTTACATGACCAAGTTGTCAGTGTTTTCAATACAACTTTGCCGAATGACATTGTCGGAGATAAAGACGAGTTCTTGCTTCTGCACGAGCCTTTCCGGCCCATGAAGATCGATGCTCGGGTCACTCGGCACCAAAACGGTTGGCGCGGCAAACTTTGCCTATCTTGTTAGTGCCGAGAGGATTATTACACTTTGCGTACTTCGTACCGGCAGGCATCGTAATATTCGCTGAGATCGGCAGTGTCCTGCGGAACTTGATGCTAAAAAACGTATGTGGCGCTTCAAGTATATAAGAATCAATGGGAACCTACCAACTCTGTAGATATGATATCCCTGTAAAACCGCTGTAGCGACGTAGCTACTTCCCGCAAGGGCATGAAAGAGGTGGTACTCAAGTTGTAGCCTTGTCAGCACCAAAGGAATACAACTCTGAAAGTAGGTTTGCGAACCTAGTTGCGGACTACTGGGTCCATATCTCTCACCAAGGGCGGGGAACTAACGTTACGTTTCCGTCTCCGAGTCGGTCTCTCTCTGAGATCCCCGACAGGCTCTCGCTATCGGCGTTCCTCGTCATCTAGTCCAAATCAAGAAGTCTCATGTCCTGGATGCGGAGCTTTCTTGGGGGTCCAAGAGAGAGGCGCGCCGATTTATGCCCAACCATAGCCACATGACTCCGAGGCTCCAACTCCATCGAGGCACTCGCGCTTGTGTTATATGACCCGCGAGTCTGGATAGTGGGAGCCTTGACAAAATCAATTGCGCCTCACTGTGTTGCCGAATTGCCCTTGCAAAGTGTAGAACTAGTTTTCGGGCGCGCCAAGCCACGTTAGCTCTGTGGGCTGCTTATATGCGACGACGGCGGGATTGCGGAATGAGATTAGTCTACGGAGTGTTCCGCGTAAGGATCTTCAGTCCGTGTGTCTAATACACTTTGGCCCAAAAACCTGGCTTTTGGGAGCTGGATGATGAGGTGCACGTCACCATTCAAGGTGTCGACATATTAATCGCCACAGCGTGGCCATCCACACAGCGATTACCAGAAGCGCGACGTCCCTGTCGATTTGTCGACCGTTTGACATTTTCTGTCTGTTCCAGTCGTATTTGGAGTGTAGCAGGCTACTTCCGTAACGTTCCTTGGCCATGTCAGGTCTAACGGACACGCAGATCCTGTCTCTCGTCTCTGATAACTGCGGAATAAATCCTGTGCCTAAGGAAAGCGCTGCGGCACCGAAAAGATAGGCTCAAGCGCTAGTTCAAACGTTACCATTTGCTTTGCTTGCCAGCGCCTCAAATTTCCGAGGCCAAACACATGATTATTACTATCCCAAATGTTCAGGACAATGATAAGGTGCTGTATGGCCCTTGCCACGGTTTGGTACGTTGGTGATTGATGTGTTATTCAAACCATAAACTCCACTGTCCGGAACAATTTACTCAGCAGAACGATTGCCGAGAGGTTCAGTGAACTCACAAGACCGCGTGATTTCGTGTAGTTGTGGAGTTTACATACTTTGATATTATAACCTGCCTTGCATAGCTGACGCGAGGAAGGCATAATGAGGTTCATCCGACCTGTATCGGTGACGCATACATCCATGGTGTTTGTTAAGATGTGTTCTAAAGCAAAGAAAAGATGGAGAAAGAAAAGAGAGCACTGTTGTGCAGAAGTAGATCAATTCCCATGCGCCTTACTTTCATTCCCACAGAACTGATGCCTATTCCTGACCAAGGGGCATGCACATACGCAACCCTGAAATTGCATCATGTGGCGCTCCGAGGCTCATGTTCGGCAACGAAAGGGGGCGCCGTCAACTTGAAACTTTTCTTGAGGTGTATTTATAGATCGTGTGAAGATGATATTGAAGCACATTACTCCATATTTGGTACACAATTGGCCTCTGGTTCCATCAATATGGGCTGCAATTTTTGTGCTCTGGTGACTGTGAACTTCAAGGAGAATTGCTCCGGGCGATACGTCTTTTTCGGGATGAGGAGACGGCTACCTACTTGGTCATGTCAAACCTTGGTGTAATGAGAGTGTAGACTCCACTTACCAGCAAGATCCATTTTAATGATATCGTATTGATTTTCCCAAGAATAAACTTATATCACAGCCATGCCCAAAAGCACCCGGACCAAAGGAGCTACATGAATCACAAGCCTTGCTACTTACAGCTCGAAAACCACGAGGCTGGAGGTGTTGAGCATAAGCTGTAGGATTTTCCATTGAGTCACCGAAAAGATCCGTTCTGACTTCTGAGTGCAGCAAACTTTCTATTGATACCAAGAAATCGTCGGCGGGACATCACAGCCTAAGCCTGGACAACAAGCTTGTTAGTTCGGGAACATTCGGCCTACGTTCAACAAATTCAATATTCAAGCTGATTATGTTCTGGAAAGTCGCTTGCCCCCGTGCGCCCTTCAGGAATCGGTGACGTCCAGCTTGGGTGTTGCGCCCGTCTAGGACTTGTGCGTCCAGAAATCCATGCACAGGTACAGGATTGCCGTGAGTCACACCGCTTCATAAAATGCCTGGTAGAATTTGATCGAGGCACTATGTGCATCAGTGGAATATCTTTTGACGAAAATGATGCTGTTACTTAAATGTGTAAAAAGGAAAAGATTGTACTCTCCATTATGCAACCCTAGAGCATTAGGTGCATCGTTAGCAGCGTGTACGGCCGACGAAAGCCCTGCGTTATCTATTACAGGTAGTACTCCGTGGAGAGAATTCTATCTGAATTACTTACCAATGCGTGACGGGGTAAATAACACGGAACTGCTTGTTGCAAGAGCCCCTGATACATTTGATGAAGCAAGATTTCCCTTGGGGAGGATGCTTGTTACCGTAAGCCTCCCACGGCCGCAGCCGTTAATTTGTGGTTTCGCATACGTATGTACATTGTACATTGTTTATCCGCAGGTCACGGACGTGTGTGATACCGCTAGCTTCGGATAGTTTAACCGACTGTGGTTTCAGTCGCGGAGAATGTGGACTCCCAAGCCTCTGCATCTCTGCATCTCTGCATCTCTGCATCTCTGCATCGCCGTCGATCCTTGTCTTATCCCTGTCGTCGGACTTCTGGTTTGGCACAAACGGCCTCATTGAAATTGGTATTCTCCGCTGCTTCCATAAGAACGAGAGAGCATGCCAAGCATTAGTGCTAGCGGTTCGAAGACAAATCAGAGCCCGAAACGGCAGAAATCACTTCTGATTCCGCGGCATGGCAAACAAACCGCCAGGGAGTTCTGGGCAAACCGCAAGACGACGGCCAAGCGATGAGAGACAGCTCTGAGATACCAGGCGTTGTCCCAGATCCGGATAGTGTAGGAAGGATAGGCTGGTGTGAAACTACCAGGCCATAATATGGATGTGGAGGTACGGAGTAATGCATCATCTCTCTGCTTCCAGGAATAGATATGTCTGAACTTTGAAGGCAGCATCCCGCCCATTCTAAATTTGCTTTTGACTGTCTGTGCCTGCCTCACTTGGCCACTCGGCAAGTGGGGTGCCTGCCTGCTTTGTAGCTTTGGGGGCCATCAATGCCAACTCAACCCTGTATCCTCTTTATCTTGGCAACTTCCACGAACCTGTTCAAAAACGTTGTCCATCTCACCTTTGCTATCATTATCCGTAGTCCTCCTTTACCTGCCATTCTGTGTGACGAGAGGCTGAGCGAGCAGCGACCACCGCAAAAGACAGCATTTGTCAAGATGGCTCTCCCCGCCTGACTGATCGCTCCGCAACAGACGCCACCGGCAGGATTTTGACCAGTGCTTTTGCAGTCAAATCTATCGCCATGATTGTGAAGTGGGCTCATGACAGCTCCATCTTCTCACAGGCACTCCGCCCAGACGAGTGCTATTTGGGGATGCACAATGCATACCTAGTCATGTCCGCAGTTTCCCAGTCTTTGAGTTTCGCAGGAGGCTCTGCTTTCACGGATAACGCAGAAGAACCTGGTAGGCTGGAACATGGGACGCAATGCCAAAAAGCATCATATTATGTATGTGACGACACATACCTCAGGCTTGTCACAAGTGAAGGGTCCCTCATGTACGGTGCGCAGCCAGACTGTGTAGTCACTGATGGACACTGACTGGTTCACCGACAGATGCTGCTGCTGCTTTTGCCTGCCCCCACGCATTGTCGCCGCACGACAGAGCAAACGTATACATGAGAATTCGCTCAGGCGTGAGCATCGAGATCCCTGGGTCAGGGTCATGGACCGTGTTCCGGCGGCTCACTCGGCTGTAAACCGAATGCCCCACTACTGCTATCAGCCTTGGAACAAGAGCGTCGTCACCTCCCCCTTTGCCCCCTTTCCCCCTTTCACCCTCGCCCCCTCGCCCCCTTGCCCCCATGCCCCCTTCTCTCCTTCTCTCCTTCGTTGTGGATACTGGCCCGTCCTTGGCGTTAGTCAACATGCTCTTTCGGAATTCGATACCCGTGGGCTCCGCCGCTCGAATAGGATAAGTGGCCAACGTTCTGTTCGGCACCGAAGCGGCCACCAGCCAGCCTTGTCCATGAGTCCTACCTACATTTGCATATCTGGAAATCGACTATACATAGGAAGTTGAAGGACAGTAGCTTCATTGACCACAACAGCTCTGAGGACGGGCGTGGCTCGGCGGCACAAATGAAGGACATATCTCTTCCTAGAGGGTCTTGGACGTATAAGAGAAGATAAGTATTTCCCTCGTGGGTTTCACTAAAGGGATTCAGGGTGGTAGCAGCGCAGCGCAATGCAAAAATCTCATCATTCCCTTCATCGTGGACAAAAGATTCAACAAATTTCGAGAGACATGTGCAGATTTCGAAGCACCCTCAATCAATACTGCTTTCTCGCAGACGCAAGTTGTCTCAGCAATCTTCAAATCTCTTTTGCCATGGCAATACCAAAAGAGCGCACTGTTCTTACGAGCAGCCAGAGGGCGCCAAGGCGCGAACGCCCCAGCGTGGATATGGGGGCGGGGGATGGATTGGCACCACCCTGGCGAGCTTCAGCACACCTGACCCGTCGTTCCATACAACGCCTCTGACCCCAGCAAAACCCATCCCGAACAAAGCTTGGCGTCCGCTGGCGAAAATACTATGTCCTTCGGCAGGAGAGCCCGTGGTCGAGGCAGGCAAGGGATGTGGTGCTGCTTCAGAGACCACATTCAACTTGCAAGCAAGAGCACAAATGGCAAGTATTCAGTCAGCGATACCAACATGGCATCAACGGCGTGATTGTGATTAAGGCAGAGGGACTCAGGCGGCCGAGCACGGATGCTGGAGCTTTCTCCACTTATCATTATCACAATTATGGTTTGTAAGACAGTTGCATCTGCACAATACATAGATCCGGTTAGTAGCGTTTCATCTCTTCCTATGGACAGCTCTGCGGTTGCAGGGGAGGAGGAAGGCGAATAAATAATAGTCTCATGCTACGATCTGCTAACTACCCCTAGACCCTTACTTTAGAATTCCGACAGCATGCTTTCTCCCAAGCTCAGAAGGGATATGCTCATAATAATAACTGCCTTGAACATGAGGCATGCAGTTGCGGCAGTCCCATTGGGATCTTAGGAGGGGCAAAGCCGTGCTGAAGTCAAGAGTGGAAGGGTTGTTGCATAAAGTTAGAAACAAAGACGACGACACGGGGACGTTCTCCGCCCCGCCAATCGCCAAGGCAAGCGGCTTCCCTTACCCGCACATCGGACTAGATACGCGTCTAGTCCGTCTACTCCGTACGGAGCGCGCAGAAGAAATTTCGCCAGGCGCTGACTCCACTCAAATCCAGTCTAGAGGGATTTGAAACCGATCCGACCGGTTCGACAGATACTGCACAGTACAGCCGTCGGACGCCAGCCGCATCTAGTGCCTACGCCCGCCTTGCACTTTGAGTACAAGGCAGGCGGTTAAGCACCTAGATACCTAGCTACCTACCTAGTAGGTATGTGTATACCAAGACGTATGTGTGATGCTAAGCTCGTGCCGTCTGCGATTGAACACGGTCGCAGATTCACTATATGTATCGTATTGCACAAAGCTCGAGGCTCGCCGTGCAATTCTTGTTGTTCTGGGCATTGTTGCAGATGACGGGATGCATAGCCAGAGGTCAGGCAGGCAACCGAGCAGCCGGATTGTGTCGGAAAGAAGATGAGAGGAACAGGGGCAGATATTAATATGTTTTGGCGTGGTGACGGCAGTGACATGCCCGAGGATCCCAAGCTCTGGGTGAGACACCAGACGTTAGTTGCTTTTTGGCTGGCTTCCAAGGTTATCTATTTGACTTAGGTACCTGGTAGGTATATTGAGGCGGTATCTCCTTGGTGCCGTACTAGCAGATACCTACCAGGTCGGTACCTAGGCTAGCCGCCTAGATATTGGAGAGCCCCCTGCTGCCGAAAGGGCACGCCATACATACAAGCCACTGCACTGTAGCATGCAAGGGCCGTGGCCAGTCAGGAGTCCCCTTGCCGTCCAGTAGTGGCAGAGTTGGCAACTGGGAGGGGAGGGTGAGAGATTGGGAGCGCCATTGCCCTAAGCCCAGCCTCATGCACCAGGGGCATAGTATTATTGCCCGATAGTAGGCGGATAGCTATTGCATCCATGGCCGCTGCCGCTTCTAAGCAGCGTGAGCGTGTCCTTTGCTTGAGCATAGCAAAATGTACATGCGCACTCGTTGTGTTTTTTTGTATAAGACCAACTTAGACACCTACCTCCTAGGTACCTAGCTCCTACAAAGGTAAGGACTTGACATATAACGCCTACTACTAGGTGTACATACCTAGGTAGGTACTGTACTAAGTAGGTAGTCCACGGATAGCTAAGTGCGTGCTGGCAGGTAGGTTACAGGTAGGTTAGGTAGGTATCTACCGGTATGGAAGGGAAGGGACGTCCCTAACCTCCGACGACCTACATGAGGACCTACCTAGACTAAGCTAGCAAAGCTGCTTCTAGGCATCAGCATCGCATCAGCATCGCATCAGCATCGCATCAGCATCGCATCAGCATCAGCATCAACATCAGCATTATTATCATTATCATTATCAGCAGCAGCAGCAGCAGCAGCAGCATCTGCAACCTTGGGACAGCAGACACGCCGGATCGCTGTCATCCAGCAACAGCAGGGATCCTTGCTGCCGGCTGGCGCGGGCTCCTGGAGAAGAACCCAGCGTGCCGGTTTCCAGCTGCTGGCGCCGGCTGCTGAACGCGTGCTTTTTTTGGCTGGCCCTGACCCGAAAGTCTGTCAACTTGGCCTGTCTCCTGCCCTGGGGCGTCCCTTGTCTTGGCCGCGCACTTATCAACATTGAACACACCATGTCTGGTTAGCAACCTCCGCCTTGACGCTTGACGCACACACCAGCCGCACACCAAACCGCACACCACATGCACACACACACACACACGCACGCACGCACAAACTCAACGCAACGCAACGCTCCAAGCTCCACGCACCACACACACTCTCAAGCTAATACCTGGCCATAGCTTGGCTAGTCGCTTGAACTCATCGGCCTCATTTTTCCTCCTTTCGATTCTTCCGTCTTTTCCTCGCCTAGGCTCCTCAGCAACTTGGCCGTTCCTCGCCAGCAGCTACTTTCAACGTCGTTGATTGCTCGCTTGCACGCGGCGTATTCATTACTAGCAAGCCGAGGAAAATCGAGGCTCTGGCGCTGGGCTGGTTCTGGCTCCCTGCCAAGAGGTCCACCTCTTTTTGACGCCGACACTTTCCAAGAGCCTCTTTCTGCGATCTATGTTCTCTCCGAGAGCTCAAGTCTGGATATCCCTTCGTCGGGCATCGAGGACAGTAACGATTTTGATATACTAGGCCTCGTGTTCTACCCTGCCGGCGTTTCTGCTCTATTTTTGCCAAGTAGAATTGCTTTTCTCTTTTTGTTTTGGAGTCATCAGCCACCTTTCAATCACCAGCCAACCACCTCCTTGAGATCGCGCATACGAATCCGTCGCTAAGTTGCATACGACTGCAGTTAGATCAGAACTGACTGCTTTTCTATTTTGTGAGTTTTGACGGAACCCACGTAACACAAGACTGCAGCGCAACCGGATAGACGGATGACGACGTGAGTCGTTTTGCGCCGCCTAGTCTTTATCTCACGAGACGGGAAGCCTGGGCCAACCATCTTGGAGATAATTCAACGGGATCTCGGTTTGGCGAAGCGAGATTTGCGCTTTGTCGCATCCTTAATCTTGGCTTCTCCCAGCATCACAAACTGCATCCCGGGCCTTCATTCTCAGACTAGTGTCGACGCGCAGCTCAAGCAGCTCGGGAGCGCTGTATGCAAGCAACTCACGGGAAAAGATCATATTGCTTGTTTCCGAACGACCTTCCCTTTTTCTTTTTTACTTCCCGCTTCACAAAAAGAAATCGGGCTAGTAGTTGAATCTCGCACTAAGTGACTGACTGGCTGACTGACTGCGAGCCATTACTAGCTAACCAGGTCACTTGCGGGAGAGAGGACATCTTGGCAGTGATACTGAGCTCACGCGTACCTCGTCATGGCAGATCCGTCGCACAATCCATATGCTCGATCTCCCAACCCATCCACAAGGTCATATGACTCGTCGTCGGTTTCCTCCGCTACTTCTCCAAGACCGCCGTCACGGTATTTTGGAGGTTTGCTTGGTGCCAGCGCAAGACCAAACGCAGCATCAAGTCCGCAACCGCTCGGTATGCCTCCGCTACCCTCTGTCAACCAAGGGTTCCCGCCTTATGCTCCAGCCATGAATCGGGAATCCCTTCCCTCTGCAGAATCGGTGATGGGCGGCCAAGGTCCGATTCATGGACATGTGCCTGGAACCCCCGGCGCCCAAGCTCAGAAGAGAGCATATCGTCAACGGAGAAAAGATCCCAGCTGTGATGCTTGCCGGGAACGAAAGGTCAAATGCGATGCAACTGAGACGACAAGCTGCTCCGAGTGCTCCAGTCGAAATGTCAAATGCCAATTTACCAAGGAAACCAACAGAAGAATGTCGTCTATCAAACAGGTCCAGGATCTGGAAAGGCAAATTGAGCGGGTGAAGCGTGAGAATTCAAACCTTCATCGTATTCTGGAAACCCGAGAAGGACATATGGACTTGGACTTGGATACAGCAGACCGACTGTCAAGCTACCTGCCGATCATCGGATCAGAACCCAAGCTGCGGAAGCGAATCCCACCAAATCATGATTTGTCTAGAGCTAGAACCAATCTGCGCATGTTTTCAAAGGGCATATGGAAACCGCCAGCTCAGCATCGGAACCTTCCCGTTGCTGCCTATGATTTCCCAGCACCAGAACTGCCTCCTCAAGCTGTGACTGAACGTCTCTTGAATTGCTTCTGGAATTCCGCCCATACGATGTTTCCCATTGTTCACATGCCAACCTTTCAGTCCATCGTCGACGACATGTACCGTTCTCACCCCTCTCGTGTCTCACCTGCTTCATACAGCTTGTTTTTCGCTGTTCTTGCTACCGGCAGCCTATTCAGTCTCGAACCACCGACAACGACAACCTTTTATCGCCCTGCTGAATTTCTCGAGTCTGCCCGAAAGGTGATGGATCCCTGGAACAATCATCATACCTTGGATAAATGTCGAGCCCTGGTCCTCATCACCATTTGCCTGAACGAAATGAACCTCAAGTCTGCTGCATGGAATTGGCTGGGAAATGCAGTTCGGGTTGGACAAGATCTTGGGCTATATTCCGAGTCCGGCTCCTGGTCAGTTGTCGAAGGAGAAATGCGTCGCAGAACCTGGTGGACAATCTACATTCTTGACCGCGTTATGGCCACAGAAATGGGGCACCCTTTCCTTATTTATGATACAGATTGCGATGTTTCGTTGCCAGCAGCGGTGGACGATCAATATATTGGTGACGACACAATGCGAGTACCAAATGGCGCAGAACCATTAACGCACTTGCTACTGGCTGTTATCCACGTTGTGCGGTCATATACGGCACTTGTCAAAGCACTAGACAGCCCGGCAGTGTCAGCAGACCAGTTGACGATCTTTGAGACGTACTTCAAGAAGTGCATGAGCACCTTTCCTCCGGCTTGTGATCCAACGAGCGCCGTTGCCCTGGCGCCTCATTTCTTAGCACCCCTCGCCTATCTCTTTCATACTCGGCTCCTTCTTCATAGACACAATCTATCACCAAGCTGTCTGCCGGAGGATCGTTTGGCTGCTGTTGACGCGTGCACTCATGTTGCTCTGGAGACTGCGTCTTTGATAAGCCGCACCAAATCCGCTGCCGATGGAGCCACAGCTCTTCTTACAAGCCATATTTTTCGGTCTACTCTATTTCTTCTATTGACTGGCTATCTGGACCATGCCATCTCCTGTATCCGAGCCCTGGCTGCTATCGATGCTCGGCGAGACATAACCTTGTCCTGCGGACGTTTCCTCGTCTTCTTCGTGACAACCCTGAGCAGCAAACGTACAGAGCATGCTAACTATCTGTCACGCCGGGTTCCCGTTGATCAAGCGGCCTTGGTGACGTCCCTGAGTCGAGATGAAGAGCTCCTAGCGTACGTCTCTTCGGATGTGCAGGCCTCTCCGAATCGTTCTTGGATTTGGTCGTTCCAGGACCGAGATGCAATGCCATCTAAGAGAGACTTGGGAACTTTGGCGCAGTACAGCCCGAACGAAAACGGATTATTTAGCTCCGAACAAAGAACCGGGTTGAACGAAGAAGAGCGTAGGGATTGGATTGGCTGGATAGGATTAGAGTCTATGGTTCGCAATATGGGCGCTGCGAATGCCTCCTGGACGCCAGTCGCACACCATGCCGCCCCGGCACCGCCGCCACCGCTGCAGGTGAAGACGGAGTCTCCCATTGCCCGAGTTGACTTTTCCAGACGTCCTGAGACTTCTAGGTACGTTGCTGGCCATAGGGGTGAGGCCAGCCCACCCAACCGCGGTGCAGAGCGCATCAGCATCGCCAATATCATCTGATCATTCCAAGTTTTGCTGCTCCTTGCAACGTTGGAGAGCCCAGAGAATGATGACATCAGGACAAAATCTGGCGTTGGCTTCTTTCTTCTTCCACCTTTACTTATCTTTGGCTTTTTGTGTTTCCATATATTTTTTTTTCTCCCTACATTTTGGTGCTGCGTTCTCTGCATGCTTTCGGCACCTCCAGTTTGGGTGCACGTCATCGCTGGCGGTGGTCATATGTTTGGCATGATTCAAGAGCTTGGAGATACCACGGAAATTTGCATGTGTGGCAGTTTGAGTTTTGCGAAATGACTTGATTGCGGCTGTTGACATTTGTGCACGGCGGCTTGTTCATTGTATACGTTTATTTCTTTCTTTTTTTTTTTTTTTTTTTTTTTTTTCCAAAGGTCAATTTGGGCTGAAGTGCATTTCTGTTTGCAACTCGGTCATGATGGGCTGTAAGTAATGCTTGATCGAAGATCACTGTCGCTATAGCTTGGTGTACATATGTGGAACTCCCATTTATATAATCTTGGTACGAATTGTACATACAAACCTGATTCTTGATCCGCCCCAAGTCAGATGTTATAAAGAAGCTGACTCATTTTAACCGAACCTGCTCCATTCTCAAGCGTAGAGTATTGGCCAGCACGCCCCCGTCATCAACCAGGTCTGCCAGCGTCAGAGCATTGGAGGCCCACATATGATAAGTCTCTTCTTGGAAATGCACGTAGTATTCTAGCGCGTGGTTGAACGCCGTTGCCACGAACCATTCCACCTGTACGGTCGGAAGCGGGGCACCAACAGCGTTACTTTCACAAGTCACTTGTCTGAAGTGGTGGAATATCTCCAGGGCAAGAGCGTCGTCCTTAGGGAGCACGGCGTGGAAGAGGCATCTTAGGTATGTTGCTAGTCTTTCCCCGTTGGGATTTTCAAGGGCGTGGACTTCGTTGATGATTTGTCGGAGGGCGCTGTGGATGACTGGGACCGTTTAGCATGATGCGGCTCGGGCTGGTGGAGAGGGAGGGCTAGGGAGGGGGGGGGGGAGGGTTGAGTTGCTGGGGTTTTTACCTTCTGGGGGGGTGGTGGTCGAGTGCAGTAGTGTGTCACCCATTGCCTTGAAGGCATGGGGATTTCGGAAGGGTCGTTGGCGGGAGAGGATGGCGTGGATGTCTGCGTGGTGCGCTAGTTGGATTGCTGCTTCGAAGTCATAGACTTGGAGGGTGGCGCATTTGGCGACGAGGTCTTGCTGGGTATGGGCGTCTGCGGAGAGGGACTGGGCGTGGAAGACGGTGTGGTACTCTGCTATGTGGTGTCGCATCGATTGGTAGTGCTGATGCTGGTTCGCGGCATCTGCACGCGCTTGCTTGAGGAGGCTAGCTGAGATTATGAAGTGGCAGCGCAGAAGCGTGAGAGTGACTTCCGTGGCCGTCGCCGTGGCCGTGTCGTCGGGATAGCATGTCGTGAAGGCGAGGCAGGCTTCGAGAAGTCGTGTTGTCTGCAGGGGTTGCCACTCCTGGCATGTGAGAATGGCCAGATTGTACGAGTTCTTGCGGAACCAGTCTAGTTCTTTGGTGGTGAAGCGCTTCTTGGTCGTGGGATTGGTCGCTGCCAGAGTTGCGTGCTTCGCGGCTGGGAGTGATGTGCTTAGCATTCTAGGGTTGTGTTTTCCTATCTGTAAGAACCCGGGGTTATAACTTGCCTGTCTCGAAAAGTGCGCATGTATCTGGTGCTAAGTCTGATTCATTTGGCCTGTGTTCTCCATCGCCACCTGGTTCTTCCATGCGTAGGAGTCGTATTGTGCAACGCAGCAGCAGGGGCAAGTCGATAGAGCCTGAGCCTTGTTTGTCACAGAGATTGACTAGATATTGCAGAGTGTCGAGTGTGAACTGTCTATCTTGTCCTCGTTTGGCTGTGCTTAAGCATGCGTACAGCAAGTCTTGTCCTCTGTGGAGATTCTCGGTGTTGGTCAACTTTTGCAAGCTTGTGCGGCCCTGCTTGTGATTCCAGCTGAGCAGGGCGGCCTTGAAACTCAAGTAGTGCGTGATACTGGCATCGTCACCGCAGAAACTCGGGAAAGCGTGAGGCTCATACCCGCCTCCGTGCAACTCGTACCGACTTATCCCGCACAGAAGAAGCCTGCGGACGAATCTGTCCATGTTTTGTACGTTACTGCTTCTGAAGAGCGGACGAAGTGCTACTTCGCACCAAAATTCGACAAGATCAATATGCTTTGACACTAGAGCCGACTTGACCTTGTCCCAAATCAACTAGATATTATGAGAATACGAGACGAGTGCTGTACTGTTGCGAGGCACACAACTTACAGAATGACATAATTCCACAGCAAAGGATGGCAGTGGTATTGATATCTGGCCTTGCACATGGTTGACGAGGTCTGAGAGCTGTTCGCATTCCTCGTCATGTGCTGATTTATCGGGCACGACATAGATCCGCAGGAATATCATCCTCCCAATGTAGTGCTCACTCCGGCTGTGTGGTTCAGACTGTAAGAGTCTATCAAGTATCTCAGTAGCCATGGATGCATTCTTGTCATTGATGCTTCTGACGTGATATAATATCAAAGGTAGAAAGCTGTCATCTGAAGCCACGATAAAGCGCTGCAGGACTTGACCATGAACATTCTCATAATCTTCGACCTCTTGCATCGGGTCATGGGTTTTGAGCCACCAGTGATATAAAATGGGACTTTCGCCCAGGACTACTTGGCTTCTTTGAAGAATCGCCTCAACTTCCTCGGACCTCTCAGAGGGATAGGGGGGAGTTATATATCCTATCAAGTCGTTGCAAATGGCGACGTATAAGTGTCGCCCTTGGCTTGATAATCCGCCAGCTCTTGGACAAATAACATGGTAGGCTCGTTTCAGCCAAACAAGACCCAATTCGATGTTCCCTCTGGAAAGGAACGATGAACCGATCTTGCTCAATTTTTCAGCCAGAAACTCAGTCGAAGAAACGTCGAGAGCGTCGTGTATGGAGACAACTTTGGAAAACATATGCTCCGCTACATCAAACCGATTTTCCTGCCACGCCTGCTGTATGTTAGCGAGCGCAAGAATGGCTCTTGGGTGTACTAACCAACAAGATCCTCATAGAGTAATATTTTGCTTCAAGATCACTACAAGCGCTTCCGCTGGGAGAATGTCTCTCGCTACGGGCTTTCGCACCAGTCAGAGTATCGAGATGCGCTGCGCCTCTTTGCAAAGCAAACCTGGCAGTTTCGAAATCCAGATCATCGATACTGGCAGCTGCGACAGGCAGCATAAGCCTCAGTATATTAGCGGCTGCTTCCTTGTCATCATTTGATCGTCCAGGCCAGGTTTGGACCAACTCCAGGCAGAGGAAAGACAGCAACCAGATAGACAACATAATAGTGCTGCCCCCTTGTCCCGACATCTGGACAGCCAAGTCCCTTCTCGAGCGCACACATAGATTCCAAAGTCTATGACACGTTGATTCGAAACTCTTGGGCGTCTCCGATTTACCTAAGGTTTCCGGTTGTGTGACCCATAGGTTAACCAGATGGATTGTACTTTTCAAATCAGGAAGAAGAGGGTCAAGGTCAGCATTTCTGAACGACGGAGCAGATATTTTGCACTGCAACTGATCCAGAGTTCCTGTCGTAGAAGGACTTCAGCAACCATGACAGCTTGGACGGCGGCCACTTGGAGCGTGGCAGGGTTACGTACCAACTACTTCATTCAATTTGTTTACAACACTGAGAGGACCTTTCTTCATGGTGCTAGAAATCGGCGTTACGGCATTAAAATGTACGAGATGGCACGCCGCAATCTTGAATTCACGGTTGACTAATGTTAAGAGGACAATTGAAGGGATGGCGGGTGCTCAACAGACTCGCTCCTTCCTTCATGAGCGGACAGACTCGAATCAGATCATGCACCTCAAGTGTCCTGTGCGTGAACTATGCTATGTGTGCCACCGAGTCACTTTTTTGCCAGTTGCGCATAACATCAAACATCTACCAGACTGTGCAATGCAAAATGCCTCTGAAGCTATATGTATTCGTGGGCAATGCCCTATATCGACTTGTGAAAGACAAGATGCGAACGCCAATCCCAACAAACGCCCCCGCAGCAGGATTTCTGTCCTTGAGATCCCAGATCCCAAAATTTCATCTCAATACCTGCCGACACTTCAACTCTGGGGAAGATCATGTGGCAAGAAATTACCCACAATTAGAGCTGGCCTGTTGCTCCTATTAGTCATGCACAACTCTCTAGGACAGTAATCATGACATACAGTTTGTGATCGTCGCGACGAATGGTGAAGGAGAAGCAGCACTTCACAACGGGATGATCAGACGTATCGCTCGGGTTTTTCAATGAACATGCTGTCAATAGAGTATCATGCGCTGGATCGAACGCGATTGTGCCGAATTCTTCCCAGTATCGTACCATCGATTCTTCGGTCAAAATCTCATGCAAGGCAATTTTGCCCTGAGTTCCAAGCATTAGTCTACCATTCGTGATCGGGTCCACGTCTTTTATCCCCCTCCCGTCACAGCAACTTCATGGTTTATCGACAAGGGGAAAACACTCACATCACGAAGCTGATCTACAGGGACGTTGATAAGTTCGGCCATCTCTTTGTTGCCCCGAAAGATCTCTCCTGTTCGTCTCCAACAGCAAGCTGGGACAGCCATAGATGCAAATACGCGATCATAGTCCATCAACTGCTTCTCGAACCACATCTCGACAATGACCAGTTGCATGTCCGTCAGTCCTTGGGCCTTTTCTCTGAATTTTGGACGAAACTGGTTGATGGTCCGGAGAATTTTTTGTTTCGACGATGCTGCGATATGGCCATCAAGATATTTTCCGAGTCGAGCATATCCGTTGATGTAGTTGAAAGGTTTCAGCAAGCCCGCGTCATACTTGGCGTGCAGGACTCGAGCCATACGTTCCTCGGCATTGTCGTTGCCTGACGGATCAGCAGCCTGCAAGTAGTACTCGCAGGTTTTGTCCGATGCGGAATTTGGATTTCGTTTACCCGCTTTACCATCCTTAGGCGGAGGAGGCATAAGGTTGCCTGAGCGTCCAGCCGATTGCCCCGAGTTGCCTGCAGAGAGGCCATGGGTGCCTCCAAAGCCAGACAACATGTCTGATTGATTCGACTGTCCCAGTGCTGCCAGTTGTCGAGACTCGTCGCCGGTCAGACTGCTGTCGGCGAGTAGACCGTTGTGAAGCAGGTCATTAAGTAGGTTGAATTCATGTGTAACATGGGGAGCAATCATGTAGTTTGTGTTGTATGAGCTCATGTCATTGAAATTTTGCGCCGTGAGCCAAACATCTGAAATACCAGAAACTAGGAATTTGTCAGCAAACGGCAAGCAAGGGAGCATTTCCGTGATTAATGAGAATAGAACTTTCTCGGACAAGAGCGATGCCAGTAAATTGGAGCCTTTGGGTAGCAGGGGCTCAAAATAGGCCCCTGTTCAGCATGGACAGCATGGGATACGCTGGGCAGCAACTTACATTGGTTGGCATTTCCCGTGACGCCGTTTTTTGGGCCGTTTCCTTGCAAGCCTGAGCCGGAAGCTGGTGTCACCAGCGGCAGGGCATTTCCTTGGCCGAGAACGCGTCCAGCGGCAACGTCGGACGCGGAGCGCTGTCGCATACCATCAAAAGGCGGTGGACCCATGGTACTCGATATTGAACTCCGGGCCACGTCTGAGGGTGCTTGTGATTGCGTGTCTGACTCGTCAACTGAGGAAGAGGGGGCTTTGTCGTTCTTCAGCTTCTTTGTGTCGACTTCACGGGGCTCGTCGTGGCAAAGATGTCCAATGTTACGTTTGATACATCGAGTACATGGCCTCTCCTGTACACAACATTAGTGGCGCTGCATAAAGGAAAGGAGAAAGAGGTGTTGAGAGGGGCGCAGATTGGGGGCAGAGTCGTCATGCCGCAGAGCTTTTGTTGCAACAAGGCAATAGGAACAAGGCCCTTTTTTAACAACTATGTGCCCATGTCGTACATACAAGATCGCAAGTCATGTGCTACGGGGAAAAGAGTCTGTTAGCATTCATTTTGCCGTGATGATGGAATGAAGGATGGCGCCAAGACAGCAAACAGAGAAGAGTTATGTCTGTATGTCTGGTTTTCCCGTCGAGATCAGAGCCCCCCCCCCCCCCCCCCCTCCCCCCTGGGTGGAAAGCGGCAGGGTGGACTTACAGATCTTCGGCAATACACACATGCTGTGACAAATATTTTAGCCGATCTGGACAGGTGATTATGCTTGAAGCATTGTCTGGCACTGGCGAAAATGGCTCCAAGCCACACCAGAAAAGCTCCAGAGAGCACCGGGAATAGAGCTCTATGCACGGCGACAGCCCACAAGCTTGTGCTGAGCCAAGTGATGCATGCTCGTGAGCCTTGCTCGAGAGGACCTACTGCACAAAACACAACAAGACAATACGGCGGCATGGAAGGTTGGCTTACCATGATTCACCTTGCGGCGCTTCCTAGGGCTCTTGGAGCTGAGCGTGCCATTTCCATTTCCATGACCTTTATCATGGTCCCTCGTCTCGGACTTGTCCGCCTTGTTGGCTTTGGCACGCTCAGCGGCCTTGGTCTCTTTGTCCATCATGATGTCCTAGTCACTACGTTGGCGTTGGAAGCTCCTCCCATTGGTCCTCGAGGTTACGCAGGACAACTGGCCAGTTGCCTCTTCGTTTGCTCTCGGGAAGGTGCAGCCTCGTCCGATGTGTTTCGCCCTAAACTCTTTGGGATTGCGTCCAAGGGCAATTCGGCATGCTGGGCTGTCTGTCGAGCGGGCAAAGTATAATGTCAAGTGTAAGCTGGTTGATTGTGCAACAGAGCCAGGGAGCTTCCCCGGTCAGTCGAAATGATTTGGCTTCTTGTTTCCCGCTTGGTGGAGAGAAACTTGAATTGGTCACTTTGCGCCGAGGCAAATGGTTTGGCTGCCCGGGTTCTTGCGTCTGGTTGTATGCGCCAGCGCCGCCGCCGCTGGGCACTTCCGGTGCCGCTTGCTGGCTGGATGATCGCAGAGTCGGTGAAACCCAGAAATAAGTCACGGTCCGGGGGAATAAAATGACGGCTAACTGGCGAGCAAAGAGGTCGAAAGGGCCTACAGGCGCGGAGTAAAATAAAGCTGAGGACGAGGCACGAGAGCAGAGCCGAAAGCAGCCGGCCAGAGGTTGGCCAGAGGTTGGCCAGAGGTTTTAGCGCACCAGACCAGACTGCACAACGGCCAGCCCCAATGGGCCAGGCCCCCAGAAATCAGCGCCCGCAGGCCAGAACCAGCTGCCCGACAGTGGGGTTCTGGCTCGCTGCCAGCGGGGTTCGGGGGTCGGCGGGGCTGAAAAGCCAGCACGTCAATGGGCGACGACTTGACGATCGACGACGACGACCCGGTCCCTCCTAGACTTCAATTGGTTTCCCTGATGACATTAGTTTGAAACGCATGGGAAGACGAAAGCACACATGCATTCCTCTGACAGATTTCTGCTCATTGTGGCATCGAAAAATCCTATTTGTTCCGACGGATCTCGCCTCGCCTCGCCTCATCTCCTCTCCTCTCGTCTCGTCTCGTTCCCAGCTAGCTAGTCGCCCTCGGGCGCGCAATCCAACGTCTGCCTACCTACCATGCGTGTGCAAGCAGTGAATGAAACATATGTTATCGGGCATTAATAATAGTTGACCACTTTTCCTACTAGACTCGTTCTGTTTCACATGGCAGCCATGTGATATTTCCTCGCTGTCGTCAATATGTCCCTTTCGTCCGCCCCCGCCACCCAATTAGCTAGACGGCCACTACTTTCTGTTTACGATTGAATGCGCATCAGGTGACTAACAGGCCTAGTCTTTTGACGCTCCAGCTTGTGTCTTGGTCTGGCTGGCTGGTGCTTATGTCGCCAATCTCAATTCTATCAATTCTACTAGACAAGTCTGCTCGCAGGCAGGCGCATTCAACTCACTACGCCGTACTCCGTACTCCGTACTTCGCCCACCTTCCCACCCGGGTCTTCACGCACAAAAGCCAAATGCCTCGGGAAGATTCGGCCTCGGCTTGGACTGGATTCAGACTCAACTGGACAGCGCAAGTCGGGCCAAGTACGTAATTACACGTGTTTCTCTGCCTTCGCATATTATCAACGCATCAACCGAACCAGCAAGGAGAAAACGTCGCCTGATGAGAAATAATCCCCAATTCATGTATCTCGCTCGGCTATAGTACATATACATACTTCAGCCTATCCATGTATTCTCTCCCTCGCCCTAAATATCACCTGCATTTTGAATGAACGAAGTTGCTTCCAATCATATGCACCGCACATATTTCCTACCTAGATATATGCCTCCATGCGTCATAACTGCCTCCGCCCTCTTTCCCGAGTTTTCCATAGGATAAGTCATTATTCCTTCTTCGCAATCCTAAATGACCACAAAGAAACTCTCTTCTCCCTCCTTGGCAGTCACCCTCGCTTTCCTCATGATATCGTCTTCACAAGCCAATCTGATGCGCTCTGGCGTCGCAGGGCTTTGTAGCCTGAGTAGTCCTTCGCCATGGTCCTCTCCCACCTTGGCCTCCACGCCAGCCATCTTCCTAGCCGACTTGAGGGCATCTCGGATGGCGAAGAAGACGGCGCTACCCAGGAAAAGCGGCGGCTCTCCTACACCCCTGCTCCGCTGAATGGTCCGCAGTTCTTTCCACTCGACGCCCTTGAGCAACGTGACATTGAATTCCTGAGGTATGTCTCTGAAACCGGGGATCTTGTAGGCTCCTGGCCCTCTCGTGAAGAGGTTACCCGCCATGGGCCCGTTACGTAACCACAGTGACTCTTCCATCGTAAAGAGACCCATGCCTTGGACAAAAGCGCCTTGAATTTGGCCATAGTCAATGGCTGGATTGATAGATTGGCCCACGTCCATCTTGATATCGGCTCGAAGACAAGTCCATGTTCCCGTCAGTGTGTCGATTTCCACCTCCGCTGCTGCCACGCCCTGCGTGAAATAAAAGTACATCTTGCCCCTGTTCTCTCCCCATACGTACCCAATCTCAGGTGTCTTGTAGAAGCCCTGCGCTGAGAGATTCACGCGGTCCACGTACGCAGCGTGGACAATGTCCTTCATGGTAGCCTTGGCGCCGAGTTTGGCGCGGTAGGGCGCTAGACGCTCATTCAGCTGCTGGCAGGCGTTGAAGGCCGCATAGCCGTTGAGATCTGATGAGGCGGACGCAGCTGTGGCAGAGGCATTGGCGACAGTGTTGGTGGCCGTCTCTGAGATGAAAACAGTATCGAGAGGCACGCCGAGAGCCTGTGCGACAATCATGGTAATCTTGGTGTGCAGACCTTGACCCATTTCCGTGCCACCGTGGGCAACGAGAACAGAGCCGTCGTGGTAGATGTGCACCAGGGCACCAGCTTGATTAAGAAACAGTGCAGTGAAGGAGATGCCGAACTTGGTCGGGATAAGGGCCATTCCTCGCTTCCGCCACTTGCAGTCTTGGTTGAACTTGGACACAACGGCTTTGCGGACGTTGTAGTCGCTTTCATGCTTGACCTGCTCGTACATCAGGGGCACGTGCCAGTCCTCAATCACCTGGTTGAAGTGCGTGATACCATGTGGTTTATAGAAATTAAACTCACGGAGCTGCTCAACGGGCATGCCCAGCCGATCTGCGACCTCTTCCATGTACGTTTCTGCGATAAACATGCCCTGAGGGCCGCCGAATCCCCGGAAGGCAGTGTTGGATACCGTATTGGTCCTGCAGGCTCGGCCACGGACATACATGTTGGGAATGAAGTAGCATCCGTCTGCGTGGGCCATGGAGCGCTCGACCACTGCCGCGCTCAGATCAATGGTGCATCCGGCATTACTGTAGATGTCCAGGTCGACGGCTTGTATCTTGCCGTCCTTGTTGACACCTACCTTGTAGTACGCAAGGAATGGATGTCTCTGGCCCATGGTGACCATGTCTTCTTCTCGAGTCAGCATATAGCGGACCGGCTTGCCTGTCTTGTGAGCAGCCAAGGCAACGGCAGAGCTGAGAATCACAGATCGGGACTCTTTGCCACCAAATGCACCACCAAGTCTCTTTACTCTGACATTGATTCTGTTCGCTGGTACGCCGCAAACGCGAGCTGCAAAAGTCTGACTATACGCGGACATCAGCCTCGACTTTCAGGAGCGGGGCCACACTTGATGTTACGACAGGAGGAGAGGTATAAAGAAATAGGACAAGCAATCAACTTACGTTTCATTAGCATTCTGTGTGCTGGCAAAAAATTTCCATCTCTCCATCTTCGCGCTTGGGGACGGCAATACAGGCATTGGTTTCGAGGTAGAAATGTTCCTGCCCACCCATGCGAGCTGTTCCAGTGAAGACGTGATCGCAGGCCTTGAACGCTGCCTCGGTGTCGCCCTTTTTGATTTCTCGGCACCCGGGATAAAAGCTCTCCTTGGCGATAGCCTCCTCTATGGTCAAAATGGCTGGCAACTCTTCATACTCGATCTTAACGGCCCTGGCTGCTTCGGCAGCCTTGCTAGCTGATGTGGCCAGGATCATGGCAATAGCTTGACCAGCTGTGTGAACTTCTCCTTCAGCAAAGAACACTTCGTCAAAGCTTGGTGGTCCAAACTTGTTGGCTTCGGCAGAGGGCATATCGTTTTTGTCGACATAGTCAACGACGCCAGGCATGTCGAGTGCTTGAGAGTAGTCAATAGACTTGATCTTGGCGTGTGCCTTAGTCGACAGGACCCAGCAGCCAAAGAGTTCGTTCTTCAAAGGAGGTATGTCGTCCGTGTACTGCGCCTCACCCGTAGTTTGCCGCAGTGCCGCAAGATGAGGGTTCAACTTCCCGGTCACTTCTCGCTCATAAGCTGCCGCGGATGTTTTGTCTACGCTGCCTTTGGATAACGACCTTTCAATCTCCTCAATGGCCTCCTTGTCCGCATGCTTACGTCTGCCGTCCAGGTTCGTCAATACATCGTGGTAGAAACGATAGAAGAACCCAAGGGCGAGTGCTTTTCTGTAAGATGCCATGCCTCCAGGGACGCTGAACTGCATGTCGAAGTCTTCATCCAACGCGTTCATAACCCCTTCCAGCACCTCGAGCTCTGCAAATTTCTTACCAATAATGTAGACGGTGGCTTTCTTCGCAGAGCATGTGGTGGCGGCCATACCGCCGTAAATCAAGTTGCATTCAGTGACGAGACCTTCATCACTTAACTTGACCCGCAGGGCGGCGGTTACGATAGCGATGTCGTCATCCTTCCGCTTGGACTGCTTGTAAGTTCGGTAGAATTCGTTCTTGGCCGCTGTTACAGGAATTCTCATGGAAGTAATGATCGCATCTTGGGCCAAAGCCGTTCTGCGATATCCCTTGAAGAACGAGGACATCGGGATCTCAGTCTCCTGAGTCCAAGACTTGGTGATGAGGACAGCATTGGCAGCCCAGAGCGCTGGGTTCAGGTCTGAAATGGGGGAAGCCGTAGCGAGGTTTCCTGCAGGTGTGCCGACATTTCGAATCTGTCTTCCGGCAAAGAACTTGAGTTGTTTCAAGATATTCTCAAACACCTGCCCTCTTTCATGGCCATAATGCCTGATGGCCTTCTCACAGATACCTTCCAGGTCTGTCAAAACGACGTTGCCGCCAACCTCGATATAATCCTCCTTGAACTCGTATTGCCTGAGCTCTGCAACGTCGCCAACATAGACTGCGGCGGGATAGTGAAGGGCTTTGAGCTTGGTTTCAATCTGCGTCTCGCTACTTCCACCAATGACCTTGGCCAGTGGGTGAACTTTTTTGATCAGGAGAAGCTGTTCCAGCGTGGTTGGACGATACCAACGCTTTCGTTTGTTGCCAAATGCGAGTGGTCGAAATTCATGCTTCTTCAAAGCGGGCGGGAAAATGAGTTCGGTTTCGGGGTTGTACTCTATGAACCCAGGTGGGTTAAAACGCTTGATAGGTTGACCGTCTAACCCTTTCTTCTGCATGCAGCAACCTCCAGCGGAGGAGCCGTTGCCATTCTCCATACAGCAGCCGCCTCCGTTGGCTTGCTTCGAGTTTTTTAAAGAATCGGACCCCCCATTAGTCCCGTTAGCTTGGACGCACGGACTCTCAGCTGTCTCATCCGATCCCTTGGTCATGGACTTGCAGCATCCGTTACTGCCGTAGGCAGGCGAGTTGCCGTTGTCTTTGCAGCATCCATCAGAGGCGGACTTCTTAGGCAAGCCATCGGGAAAGGATTGTTCAATGCTGAAGGTGTTGGCGGCATCAAGAATCGGCCTGTACCCCGTGCATCGACACAAGTTTCCGTCGAAACACTCTTCCATGTCCTGCATGGTAGGGGCGTTGTTGTTTCTCAACAGAGCATATAAACTCATGACAATACCCGGGGTGCAGAAGCCGCACTGGCTGCCATTTCCCTTGGCCACTCGTTCTTGAGCTGGATGAGGGCGCTTTGTGTTACCGATGCCCTCGATGGTGATGACATGTTTACCGTCCAGACTGACCAGCGGTGCAAGACAGGCATTGACACTGGCATGATAGATCTGCTTTGTGGTTGGATTGTATTGACTGATGACAATTGTGCATGCGCCACATCCACCTTCTCCACAACCCCTATACGACGATAACTTGGTCAACTAACTATTTATTCAACTCGG
>JFHB01000105.1:0-104673 GCA_000729835.1 Atkinsonella hypoxylon
TTACCAAAAAGGAGAAAGAGACGGACAGAATTACGTTGCACCTCTAGTGAGGACGGCAACGGTTGGTATGGGTTATAAATGTTCAATGCGGTTGACATGCGGCTATCGTTCCACATCCAAGGCATAGAGCAACGCGCAGTGTATTCCGTACGTACGACCCAGTTGTGAATCCTTCACTTGCCGCAGTGAACTTTCTTTCCGCGCATTTACCGCATGTCCCAGCACGCAAATAGGCGTTTCATGGCGATGGGCTACTCACAATGCTGCACTTCTAGCAGCTTGGATGAATATACCAGCTTCATCGCTGCTCACACCGGTTGTCAGCGCACATTCATTCATTTGTGACTTTCTCCAAGTACATTGCAAGTGGTGCCACACCATTTGCCCCTGTCGTTCGGTCTTCTGACGGCATTCAACACTCTAATTTACTTTAATGCAATGCAGCAAACAACCTAGCTGTACTAGTTTCCGCTATGGTAAAGAAACCGGCTATGGTGAGCACCCACATCCTAGCTACCAAGGTGTCAACACATCAGTTACGTAATTCGAGAGTGGCTCATGACAACGGTTGTATTCGACCGCGTGGCTCAAACGTGTTCTGCATGGCATCTTTCTTACGCCTGCGTCTGCCATCTGCTCTGCCATCTGCTCTGCCACTGTCACCTCACTGCCATTGTCCAAGCTACACCTCTCTATATGGCGAGATCCCCTTCTTCAGCTCGGCCACAATTTCAGCCGCCTCGTCCGCTCCACGCGCCTCAAAGTCGTAGCGTTTGCTCTCCATCGCTCGGTAGATGACGAGCTATTTCAAATCATGTCAGCCAGCTCGATATTCTTTACTGTGATGCACGGTATAGCACGGCATAGCATAGCAGGGCATCAACAACAACAACAACAACAACAACAACAAAAAGACAAAAGCGATGCGCAAGAATAGTTTGATACATGCATAGAATAGCAGAACAGAGCAGGCATACCTTCACATTCGTAGGGTGCTTCCGCGGAACCTTGCACCCAATAACATTGCTAAAATGGACCGTCGTCGTCTTGCCAGACCCGTCGTGCACGGCCTTGCCTCCCGACGCCGGCACGATATGAATATACTCGCCATCAATGACAAAGATCCTCTCGCTCATGCCAACCAGCCGCATGGGCTGTTTCCGCCACACCGTGTACTTCTTGTAGTTGGCATCGCCCGGCTCATCCTCCTTGAGGGCCTCCCGAGCCAGCGGATGCGGCCCGAGCACTTGGCCCCTCAGCTTTTCCCTCCTCTGCGACACCCCCTGGCTGCTCGGCAGGCCCATCGTCTTGGGCGACGAACTGCTCGGCGAGCCTGTGATGCTCAGTGGCCCGTCCGTTGCGAACCGTCGGCGGTACAGCTCCAGGTCTGAAACGTTGCCGATCGACGACACCGGCCGGTCTATCATGACGACGGCTCCGGATCGGGGCAGTTTCAGCACGTGGTTTGCCTTATCCAGCTGCCTCTTACGGCAGACAATGTCTAGAACTTCGGCGAGGTACGTATCTGTGGTTACGTCCACCGTTACCATCTGCCCCGGTGCCACGTCCGATGACATGATATGGACACGCAGCAGTTTCTGCTGTCCACGAGCCGTATTCGGTACCGTTACTGGGATTTGCGGCGAGTCGGCCAGTGGGGTATTAGGGCGGTACGTTGTCGTGATGATGGGGTTGTGTCGCGGCCGGCTCGTATCCGCTGGAGGATTGCGCGCCGGCCTCGTTGAATTTGTAGGTATAGCATCCTCGTCACGGCTTTCCGCGCGCTTCAGTGGCGGCATAGTTTCCTCTCTCTGCTCAACGGCATTGCCAGCGCCAGTGCCAGTGCCAGTGCCAGTGCCAGTGCCAGATGTGGCCTCATGATCATCCTGTTGAGGTGTGAGGGTCTTGTTCTCTTCGTACTCTTCTTCCGAGGCCGGAACCAGTGCAAAATCGTCATAGGCCGTAGAATTGGACCGCAATCTGCCACCACCTCGAGCGATGGCGTTGTTGACAGTCGTAAACGCCGACAAAGGCTTCGTTCTCTCAATGGGGGGGAAATCGTCGTCAACCTCTCCGCCTTCCTCCACCATTCTAAGCGTCCACCAATTCACGCTGTGCTTGCCGGGAGGAATCTGCGGTTCCCGCTTTTCCTCGTTGTACCTGTAGAGACTCAGGCCGATCAAGTCGGTGACCGTGACCGCTCGTTCTGCACCCTGACCATCGTGGACCCGCGGCCGGATAAGCACCTCGAATGGTTTGGTCGGCGTCTTGCAGAATGGAGCGTAGATTCGCACAGCAATCGAGCCCTGTGTCCCCTGGCCGCTGTAGTGAGCAAATTTTTGAAACGGGACAGACGCCTTGTGCTCCTTGGCCTTTAGGGCTGCGGATAGCAAGCTCGTGGGCTGAGCCATGTTCATCGGTTGAATCATGCTGAGAGGACGAGGTGGCGGAAGGGCTTCAAGAACTGCATTCTTCGGTGGCAATTGTGATTTACGTATTATGGAATGCCTGGGGAAGTTTTTCGGCGGTGTGCCCACGACTTGCTGCGTCGGGGACGGGTTGATGGGGTTTTCCACACCGTCCAGAATAGATGCCGAGTCCATGCTTCCCACGTAATCCGCGGAGATGTCGGAGCCTTCGTCTGAATCGAAGTCCTCTTCCTCAGGCAGGAGATCGGTTTCGGCTCTCTTGATGCCCGGCTGAACAGGCTCCTCATAGATTTTCTCTTGAAGGCGTACAGCCCTGGCCGCTGCACGAGCAGCCTCCCTATGTCGATGGGCAGCTGGGATATCGAACTCGTTCTCGGACGATATCTCGCTGCTTGTGACCGTATCCCTACGCGGCCTCTCACGCACCGTCTCTAAGGCTGACTGGGAGCCCCTCCGTAGAGATCGTGGTGATGTCTGTGGCTTCATTGGTGACACTTGCGAAGGCGACGACCCCGCTCGCTGCCTCACAGGCATCTTGGAGAACTTGATCTGCTGGGCGGCCCTTTGCTCGTGTTCCTCGTCACTTTCATCTGTCAGATCGCTGCTGTCATCCTCTTCCATCTGCTCCCGGCGCCTGCGCCTCTTAGTTGCCATCCCGGGGCCGATAGTGTCGGCTCCTCCGCCGGTAAGCATGCCGCCGTCCTCCCCATCTTCGAGCGTCAAGCCGACTTGCCGGGGTGCCTGGAAGTACTCGGACGCGATTGCAGTAGGGATCGTGGGAGAGTACGTTCGCTTGATATAGGATGAGTTGGGGCGCCATCCGGCCGCCTTGAAGGATGCCGAGTTCAGAAAGTTGTCGTTGACCGTAAGAAGGCGCTCACCCACGCCGTCAGCAATTTCATCCAAATAGCTGGTCCGTAGTTGGTATGATACAAGCCTGGAAGAGAAGGAGAAGTAGCGTCAGTAAGAAGTGTGAATTATAAACATGTGCCTTAAGATAATGAAGCAGGGCTCAGTGTCTTCATACTCTTCGAGCTGTAAGATCGACATGGCGATGTCACGATGGCTTCCAGATATGGCGCAGCCTGTGCCTGCATACCCCGGTGATGCGTACAATCACAATCGATGCATATACGCAGCTGTCAGTGTCTGAGCAGCGCGAGTACTCTGCAATGGCAAGCGAGAGATACACGTTGCGACTGTGAGCGCAGCTTGGCCAGTTGCTTGACAGACGACGTTGAGCGTGGGCGTGGCGTGGGGTCCAATCACGGTAATAAACCGGCACGCAAATCAGCAAACATCAAAACCCACCTCGTCACCCACAAGAAGTACTCGTCATATCACATCATCCACCCGCCTTTCCTCTCCCTTCATTCAAATTTTACACCATGGCCCTGGTAGACTACGACTCAGACTCCGCCTCCGAAGAAGACCGCCCTTTCAAGACCGACCCCAAACCATTTCAAGCCACCGCCAAAAAACCTTTCCAAAAAGTCGTCGACCGTTCCAACCCAGGCAAAATCCTCGTCAACCTGCCGTCACAAGCCCCTTCCACAACCGCCGACGAGCCTCCTGCGAAACGTGTGCGCACAGCTGGCCGTGGGCTGTTCTCCAACTTTAACTCATTCTTGCCTGCGCCCAAAAACACTGGCAAACAGGCTGGCAAGCCGTCTTTCAGCAATGCCGCGCCCAGACCAGGAGTCAACTTGAAGACAAGCGCCGCTGCCGGATTCAGCCGCGACGTCGAGGAACATGATGGAGCTTCACCATCTACATCTTCAGCGACAACGTCGGGTTTGAATTTGCCACCCCCCCAGAGACAAGACGCTGCTCCGTCGATACCAGACGGACAAAAGCCGGCGGAGGAAGTAAAGCTAGTAGGGAAGCCACTTATGTTTCGTCCATTGTCAGTAGGCATGAATGCGGAGAAGAAAAAGAAGAAGAAGGACAGGCCCGACTCGACATCTCCTGCATCAGGATCAGGCGCACCGAAGCAACCACGGCCACTGGCTTCAGACGCTCCAGCGGCCTCGTCAGCTGTAACTGCAGAAGCTCCCATCGAGCCAGCTCCCAAGAAGAAAATGTCTCTCTTCTCAATGCACGCTGAAGAGCCGTCCGATCCCACACCCCCTTCATCAACTAACGGTGCATACGAACCTCTTTTCGAAACGCCGTACGAAGCCGACCCAGCGAGCACAGCTTACTCAGCGACTATCCCCCAACAATACAAGCAGCTCTCTGCCAATTCTCCTGGGGTGACTGACTCTCTCGATCACCTAGCTGACGACTTGAACCTCTCTGCGGCGGCGAGAAGAGAGCTGTTTGGCCGTGATGGCAGCAACTTTGCCGCCAAAAAGGTGGTCAATTTCAACATGGACAGGGAGTACCAGCATAATGAGGATATCCGCGCCTCAGGAGATCAGCAGATATACAACCCTGTCCGGGCTCTGCAAAGCGGCAAGCATAGCCTGAAGCAGCTGGTGCAGAATGTGCAGAATCAGAAGGACGCTTTGGAGGATAGCTTTGCCAAGGGGAGGACTAATCGCAAAGAGGCGAGCAGCCGATATGGTTGGTGATGCGTTCGCCGCGGCGTTGCTCACTTGTGCTTTTATGATGCCCCTGGGGCAGCTTGCATGGAACAATATGAAAATCACCATGGCTCAAGGTCCGCGCTGCACAAATATTTGCAAAATTGTTTAGGATCAACATGCCTGTCATATGTCTACTCTACGATGAACGCCGTACCGAACACCACGACATGCCACACCATGATTTACAACCAACAGATTCAACACGATGTCACAAGTAATGAATCATCCTTGAACTTCTCGCCCTCATCCTCAACATGTCTCTACCGCCACGGTCCTCCCGCCCTGGAACGCATCATCCACCATCAGAAACCCCCACTCCCCCCTCGTAATGGGCGATATGTCCTCGTACCCGTTCGGCGTCATAGGCCCAATTTGTATCGACCTTCCATCGGCACTGACTACCCCCTCGCTAAGCGCCTGGTTTATGGAGCCGCCGTGCCAAGGGACGAACCCTACTAGTGGGGAATCAACCGGTCTGGCAGTGCGATCGCTGTCGTTGTCGCCGTCATCCACATTACCGCTCCCATCTTGGACTTCGTCAGCGGGATTATCATCGTCATAGTCCCATTGACTCCGCGGGACCAGCGGCTCTGGCACGAACGAAGTTTGGATTTTGAGCGCCAGAATTTTGAGCGGCGGGCCCCTTGGGGAGGGAGGCTTGGATGGTTCGAGTGTTGTGACTGCGAGGCCAATTTGGCTTGGACTCAGGTTTTGATGTTCGTGGTCAAGATCATGCCCATATTCGTCCGGAGGGATGTATGATTTCGTCATGGGTATCGAGGTGACGTGCCGGGTGTCCCTGTGGTGGACTTCCTTGTGTGCTGGAACGGTGTGATGGATGTCCGCTATGGCGCCGACTCCGTCCGGGCCACCGTATGCCCTCCTGTACATGCGATCTAGGTCTGCTACTGCTGCAGAGCTGATCTTCAGCCAGTCGTAGGATCGGTACAGATCCGACTTTGTGACTTTGACACCGTTGCTTGCGAGGATACACCGGCGCAGCTCGTCCACGGCGTCTTCCAGGCGCAGCGGGGACCTGGTCCTTGAGTAGCTTGACAAGGCGGCCTTGAGGCTGTACAGCCTGTCGAGGGACAGAATTGTGAGTCCGTCGGAGGAAAAGAGGATTTCATTTTGGAGTACGGAGTTGGTGAATAGCTGGCTGCTCATGCCATAGGCGGTTGGGCTTACGGCTGGGGTCAAGAGTGAAGAACTAACACAGCATTGTACAAGTCAAATTGAGCTCAGCGTCGCAAAGAAGACGAGGTAAGAATCATATTCCTAGGTCTCGAGAAGAGAGCGATACATACCTTAGGTTAAATCTCTGCGCCGTCTTCGTGAAAACGGCTTGTTGGATCTTCTGATCTCGTGCCGGTAGATCCGGCGCGTGAAGGAACCGCAGTCCAGAAGCACCTGGCGTCATGGGCCCAAGACAGTCTGTCGCCACTGAAGACGGTGTACATGGAGTCATCGGAGGGGGTGAAAGAGGAGTTGTTGTCGGCGACAGTGGCCAGCGCAGCCTCGGTCCCGGGGACTCAAGGCCAGAGTTTGTCGCATGTGTGTTGGACGAGGCATGACTCCTTTGGGTCTCACAGCCGTGCCGGGGGCTATTTCGAACGAGCTGCTTCAATACTGTAACAGGGCTCGTGCCAAGTCCGAATTTGGAGAATGACGAAGTACAAGAGAAAGAGGATGACGAGGACGGTGGCATATATAGACCCGGTGAGCCATGAGGTACCATCGTAGGCAGGTGGTAGTCTCTCCTGACGACAACAAGCGTCAGATGGAGAGACTTGGTAGCCAGACGAGATGAGGCATGCTCGAGCACGGGCGTCAAGTGAGGCGGGAGATGGTGGCCGTCGAGGATAGAAGGGCCAGCCTCTAGAGGCGAGGAGATGCGTTCTTTGAGAGACATGGCGATACGGCACTGTGCGGCGACAAGAATGAAAGAAATCGGCTCATAAATAGTCGCGAATGGATTCTGTAGCTGGTGCAGGGAATGCCGCGCAAATTCCGCAAATTCCCAAACAGCGACAATCTTAGATCATGACCCAGATTTCACTCGAAGCACGGTCCGCCAAGCCCATCAAAGGAATCCCAAGATAATAACGCACGCCGAACCACCAAATTATACCCCCAACAGAAGCACAAAATGCTCTCCAAGACAATAGCGAAAATAAAAAATAAAAAATAAAAAATTGAATGCCCCACCCCCCCCAAAAAAGAGGAGACTTTGGGCCCTCCGATCGGATAAAGCAGAGCAAGACAAGATCGCGAATGTAACACGGAAACCAGAGCGTACGTATATATGCAGATCAGCCAACAAGGACAAGGACAAGCTCCAAAAAACGTGTCAAAACAAAAAAAAAACAGCGGGCCAATAGATCCGGCCAGGCACGACTGGGGATCCCTGAACTAGGTAGAAGCTTTTTCTTTTTGAAACACACTTCCCACGATGCGGTGGAGAATTTCTGACTCGAAGCACCTGCGCTGAAATCATAAGGGGCATGCAGACCGCCTCACCATATACGTAGAAAGGATGACCCAAGACTTATTGTTCTTTTTTTTTTTTTTTTTTTTGGCAAATCTTCATAGTAAGGGCGTTAAGTCATGCAATGGTGCCAAAACTAACACGACTACGGAATATACGGCTGTTGTCTGTTCGGCACAGCCAATCATGCATGACCCCGGCACGCTTCCCCTCCAAGGCGGGCGGCTACGTGCTATTTTGGGCTGAGGGACCTGGCGATTGGTGACTCGCGATTGGTCAACCGTGGTAAGCCCCGCTCGCCCTATCGAGAAGCTGCATTAGCTGCGGCGGCAAGCGTAAAGATGGCAATCACGACGTCGCTCCACGTCGACTCCACGACGACTTCCCACGAGACAAGGTGTAGTTCATGATGCTCTGGATATGTACACACACACACACACACACACACACACACACACACGTGCACAACATCCCGTGCACAAAGTGCATGCTTCCATGTCTAATCTCTCGACTCTCGGCGACATCTCATCCAAGGTCCGGCATTCGAGATGCTTCAACTCGACCTCACTGGTACCTCCCTTCGGTCCTTGCAGATCCTCCATCGAGTTCAATATTAGCATTCCTTTTGTTATGGAGTCATGACTGTCGACAAGAAATAGCAGTGACGTGGCTCCAATCCACCGCCCTCCTCCCTGTAATCGAGACTACGCAATATCAGATCTCCAAGTGATCTAGATTTAAGTCATGTCACACCACCCGTCTCCTATCAGCCACCATCTTCGCTGTGGTACCTGAAGTTCGGCAAAAGAAAGCCCGTCATTGCAACGTTGTTTTGCTGCAATTTTTCAAACAGGCTTCCCAATCCACCCCGACCCAACCGTGGCTAGTTGTGTCGCACGATACTACTTTGAGTCATGATTATCCTTATGAAAAGTCATGGAGCTAAGAAACCAATGGCCAGATACAAGTAGCGTGGCCAATGGGAAATACATCAAACTTGCTTGCCTTGCCTTGCGCCTAGACACCGTTGCTGAAAAGCATCGAATGAAGTAGAAGAAAAGTCTGAACCCTTAGTGTTCTTGTTCCTTGAGCTTGATTATGCCAAATCCATCTAGAAGTGTTCCTCGTACATTCGATCCGCTGTCTTTGTATCATCATGCATGCTCATCCTCAATGCAATAAGCCATCAATCATCAAGTTCGAGTGAAGCAGGCAAATCATTTTCTGAGAATTGCACCCAGTTTTCGGGCCCCCACGAACTCCATATACATCCAAGCTCATAGTGTCAATTTCGCCTGGCCTTTAGTCATGCGCATCATGACCACTCTGCATTGAAATACCTGCATTGGCATCCATAAGTTCCGATGAGCCGCATGATCCATCCCAATCTGTATCAGGTCAGCATCGTCACCACCTGTGTCCTCCACGCTTCAATTGACTTCACTTACCAGATCCATCATCGTCCAGTTCGTCCACCAAGAGTCGCTGCAAAGGGGTCCGTATCTCTTTGTGCACAAAAAAAAAAAAAAAAAATCAGTTCAGTTCGTGAACGAGGACCGTGCGCTGTCTAGGGAACCAACTTACCCGCTTCTATAGCTGCAAACTCGGAGCTCTCTGTGTCGAAATCACTCATACCATCGATTGGTTCGTAGAATGGCGTGCATTTGCTGATCACGCGCGAAATATTGCCTGCAGCGTTACGTTCCAGCTGAACTCCCCTCTTGACATGAAATTCTTGGAGGTACAGTAGGCACTTAATCCCAACTTGCCGAATTATAGCTGGAAGATAACGCTGTTCATTATCAGTGTCGTCCTTGTCATCATCCTCGTTCTGGTCAATCGCAATGCACGAAAGAGGCCGAAACAACACATCATTGATGACGGCTTCGGCATGGTTCCTCGTCTGCTCATCACTGTAGACAAGCATATATGGCGCCCATATGGGAATAAGATGAATGGCAAACTGACGTCTCTCCTGAGCTGCGTTTTCGTCGGGTCCTTGTACTTTGAGGACTGATTCAATGAATTTCATGAAAGCAGATCCTTCACTATGCTGTAAGCTTCTTGCTTGCATGCAGATGTGTCGAGTAAGCAGCTCTGCCCTTTCAGTAAACTCACTTCTTTCAACATATTGTGAAGCAGCACGGATCGGCGAGTCCATCGGCTTCATCGATGTATCTCCTTGGATCTGTTTACGCAGCGTGTTAAACACTCTCAGGTCCAACTCCTCCCCGCTCTGAACCATTCTGCCCAGTATTTGATTTGTCGGCTTGGGGGCTTGGTCAAGCTCCAGTAGCTTCTCGACGAAGAAGCTAGTAGCCTGCCGTTCGGGATGGTTGTGCATAGCCTCAATCTCGTCCGACGTCCACGGAAATGGCTTTCGCATTCCACGCCGGTCCGTTGCTTCTTCCACAATCACTTCCGGACTCAGCAGAGGCTCTAGTTGAGCCATGAGGTATTCAATCAGTGATAGAATCGACAAATACGACGCCGGTTTGGTGACGAATCGCCGCATAAGATTGGCAATCATTCGCTGGTAGTTCATCGGTTGCTCAATGGTGGCGTCCGCATTGATGATGCGTAAGAGTTTCAGCAGGTAATTTTCCCCAAGCAGGTACCCAACTTCAAGGTCCCCAAGCTTTGCAAATGCCAATACCATTGCAAAGTATTCGTCCCACGCTCTTATATGGATATGGAAGAACCGCCACAAGTAATTGAAGATATCCACCGTGCCTTGCAATACTGACATGGGAAACTTGGATTCCTCCCAACCTTCCTCTCCTTCCTTCTCTCGACTGAATGAAGTGGCAGTTGGTCGAGGGTGGTAGTAGAGACGGGGTAGATCGGTACGAACCTTTTCCACCGCCTGAATGAGAGCCATCCCGGCAAATCTCCGACTTTCCATGTCCGGATTGCGCTGCACTAGGGCACGAAAGGCTAGAGGTCGCATGCTGAAGTAATTATAGAATGCAAATGCGCAATCGTGACATTTCGTGATGGCGCTATGAAGCAGAGAAGAAAAAGGGCTCACGAAAGGCAGTTCCTTGGCTCGCGTGACTACCTGGTCAAAATGAGAAAGCGCCAACTCCATCGCTAGATTCTGCAGCTGATGTGAAGATCCATTCATCTTCGTGTCTACCTCGGCATTACCTGACGGTCGTGAAAAAGTTGTATGGCCCTCTCCAAGATAAGTCGCATGTCCAAAACATCTTTGTACAAAAAGCGTATAGCTAGGGTCGAAGAGGCAGTGCCGTCGAAGCAAGATTCGATTCTCATTCAAGATGTGGTCCTTCAAGGGAGGAGGTATCTTCGGGGAAGAGCCTTTCTGGGTGCTTGTGGCCTCATGGCCTGATAATTCAGCACAAAGTGACGTCGCACGCTGGTAGAAAAGCATGTAAGCACTGTACGTCCTATCGAATAGAATGCCGTTTGAGGTGTCGTGAATCGCTTGCCGATCTAGGCCGCCAAAGGTCGAGCTCTCCATCAATGAGGGGTCCCACGGGTTGACTAGGTCGTCATTGAATTCGACCCAAACTGGCGGTTGCGATGGTCTTCGCTCTCGAATATAAGAATAGTAATGCCCAGACTCAGCCGTCCCTGAGTGCACGAGGATTCCAACCAGTTCGAACATGTCCTTTTGTGGTGCATCGCCCTGGGAGCTTAGATAATCAACTGTGTACGGCGCTACGTCTAGCGTCAACGGGAAGGAGAAGTAGTCATTGATCTTATTTCTCTGCATAGTCCGCAGATTGAAGTCAAATCGTTTCAAGTGGCAGATTAGATTGTCTGGTACGTCCTTCAGGCATGTCCTGCATGGTGTGTCAGTAATAGCGGCTTTCAATAGGGTTGTCGCTTTCATTAATACCTCTTGACAGCGTCGACATGGCGATCACAGGTCGAACATTTGTACTTATTTTCTGTCAGTCTGTCGTTAGTACGCGTCAAAAACTGCGCAAACACAAGAAAAACTCTTACCTCCTTCCATTATCTCGCCATCCACGTAGGCCTGCAGGCTCTCTTGAAGTGTAGTTTTGCCTTTGATGTCACACTGGATGGCGGAGAAAGGCTCCAGGCGCTCCGATATGTGCTCGCATTCCTTGGACTTTACCTGCTGGACTAATTGCCCGCCGAAGAACGAACGTAATTGCTTTTTTTGTTCATTACCAAGCAGCTGTCCCTCCCAGCGATCAAAAAGCAGGTTGTAAAACTCGTCCACATCCATTTGACTATGAATGTCGATCAGAGTATCATCGTAGGTTTTGATGGAGGTGACAACGTCCGTTGGATCAACAAACCGCTGATAGCTTTCCTGCATATGTCCGAATAATTTCTGTGTACGAAAAAGCAGCTGTTGGCTGTCTCCTTGGTCCTCGACTTCAACCGACAGAATAAAGTTTCGGAACTGGATATTCATGAATAGTTGTGTGAATAGCGAGTTCAGGTAGCAGGTATTAGAGAGATTTCGAAGCCCGACATAGCCACATGGCGCACGGATGGCTCTTGAACGATCAAAGTGATAAGGTATGTCGTACATGTATGGATCATCTGCACGGCATTAGACTGGTCCGATCCTGCCACAATCATCTTTCATGAGGAAGAACGTACCGGGCTCATCATTATAGAATGGTACAAGCCCACTCATTGTATCAAGCATGTGATGAAAATTATCGCGTTTATACATGATAAAGAAAAAAATGCTTTCGTGTAATTTCATCCTCGTGGGCATGTTATGAACTACTTGAGGCACCATATCCCTGTCGCCCCGACGCTTTCGGGGGAATAGGTGCCGCCAGAACAGGCGTGCAGGGACGTTACTAGCTCAGAGTCAGAAATATTATCGAGTAAATACACGATTGCTTTTTCAACGTGATTTCTTACTCATCAATGGCTGCAGAAGTCCGTAAATTCTCATCTAGTTGCAAGCACATGTGCAATACTGATGTCAGCCCTGTGCCAACGGGATCAATTATGTCTGGCTGGTCGACTCTCTGTTATACGTTAATCTGGGCTTCTTGTCACGATATACATTGCATCTGACTTACCTCGGTGGAGGTGTGCTTCAGCAACAGATCGAGGGTTGCGATCGCAAGAGATTCCATGTCAACAGCCGATGGGCTTTTTGTATTGATTTGTTCCACCAGATACAGAAGCAACCTGAAATATTCCTCTGAGCCTGCAGAGTAATCGAGGCAACAAGGCAACACATCGATCATAACCGAACACAAGGTGATCATCTGGTATGACCCTTGGCTGCTAGTTGCAGAATCGTCGCTCTTGGCCACAGGGGAAGCGATAGGGGGAGCTCGGGCAGTGTCTTCAATAAGCTCAACAACGGTCTGTCTGACCCATTTGCGGGTATCTTTCAAAACAAAGTCGGCAATTGACTTCAAGAACCCAGTTTCCGAAGTGATGGTATCCCAGAATTCAGCACTCGACGATCCAACGCGGAAAATTGCCGTGCAAGCACGTTCAATCAATATTAGACTTGGGTCACCATCAGACTCCTCTGCCATGCACAAAATGTCGTACAGGCGGATGGCAGAGGGCACCATACAGCTTTTGAGGTCTATTGTTGAAGCACGATTGGTAGCATCTGCGGCTTCCAGTCAATATATGCAAGCAAAAACGACATCGTCTAATACGACACGCACCATTGAACAGTTTCACATATATTTGCATCAATGCCCCTGCGATTCGAAGGCGCAGCGCGGCTGAAACGTCGTCCAAAATTTCAGGATCAGAAATAGCACTGACTACCAGGCGAAGAGATCTTTCGACAGCTTGCTGCGAAGTTTCTTCCAGCGCAGAGAGGGTTTGCGCGTCTGAGCCAGCTTGCGTTCTTCGGTACTGAGCGGCTTCCACGTAGTCACTGATAGCGTGTATTGCATAGAGCGTTTTGAATGGTTGGCCTTTTAAAAAAATTTCGACGTGCGATACGTCTTTCGACTCGAATTTCGCAATGAAATTTCCATCGGCAGGAAGTTGCACGAGAAACTCATACATCTGCTCATATCAGCTTCGAGTCACAATCACAATGTCTTGGAAAGAACCTACATCTTCAGCGAACTCCTCTTCCATTCCCAAGTAGTCCCATAGTTCTTTAAAATGAGCCAAGATCTCGATTTCCAATTGTGATGATCCAGGTCTGATACCATTGGTCGTGCTTGGGCTATCTTCCTCGCGTTTCACAAGTATAATGTCGTCTTGAATGTGTAAGTCATGCAAGGTCAGAGTAACCTGATCCTCTGAAGGAAACCACTGCTGCCCGCGATAATATATTCGAAAGTCCTCGAATCCGGTGACTTCTCTTATGCAAGATAGAAGGCATGCAACTGTGTTGCCACGGCCAATGTGTAACGACTTGGCACAAGTCTGTTTGCAACCATTGAAAGCTTGATACTTGAGCTCTGCGGAGCTTCCAGCCATCTCGTCTGGAACATCGATAATGAAAGGTCTGATATCAGGAACAGAGAACTTAGGCTCAGCTTGGTATTTTTCAAGAAAATACCTCAGCAATTGTAGCGAGCGCCTGAACACGATCTCTTGCTGCTGCAGTTCGCTGTCACCCGCAACAATGACCATTGCTTCATCATCACCACTTTCAATGATCTGTCTAGAACCCTTGATCCTTCTCGCTACAGTTCTCATTTGATCCAAGCATCGGGAAACGAGCAAAGCGTGGATTTTTCGAGCGCGGGGTTTGGAGTTGAATCTCATGGCGTTGCTCTCAAGATATAAATCAATAACAATAGTAGAAATAGCACGTGCGACCAGCAGAGAGTCATCTGCTTCCAGAACTATTCTCCACAACAGCTCGACACCACTGTTGGATAATGACTGCGGGTCATCGAGTGCAAAATCATTGTTGTCCCTGGCAAGAGCCAGAACACGTTCGCGGACGAACTCGAGCATTCCATCCGAAAAGCAGGAGGCGGACAGACCGGGCAAGTACTTGGAAAAACAAGCTTGAATAAATACGTTTTTTAGAGACACCTTTCTCATAACGTTGATGATAATCATCCAACCTGCTGCTCTATCCTCGGCACATGGGGATTCTGGCCCAACAAGGAGATCGAAAAGTTTGTTGCCGAGTTCCTCGGTGATGGCTGACGGCTGAAAGTGTACTATGTTCGCAATCATGTCTCTTCTTGGTATGTTGTGGTCGCCTGATAATACAGCCACCGCCTCCGGTTGCTTGCAAGCGCGGATGACGTGTGCCAGCTCTGCGACCACCAGCCTTGGAAAGTCATGCTGATCAGCCAAGTCTTGAAGATCTCTGGATACGGTGCCTCTGATGGCCATTGATAAGCACCACAGACTGCCCAAGGTTGTGAATGACTGCTGGGCGATATCATCTATACAGTCCGAGTACAGTATTTTTCGGTCCTCGGGGCTGGGACCATAAATGAGTAGCTCTTTCAACTTTTGCGTGGCCGCGAACTGCAACTCAGGATCCACAGAACGGCGTCCTGAAATCCAAAATGCTGAAGTATCTCTCAATAACCTCAGACAAAGATTGTACGGATGTAAAGAGGGGGTAAGCTGCTCGGTTTGGCAACGCGAAACCATAGCTTCCATGATGCTATCCCATAATGTGCGTATCGCTGGTGAATAATCTTCCAGCGGAAGTGTATCAAGCTTCTCGCACCAGACCAATAGACCGTCGTAATCAAGCAGATTGGTTATGTTGGATATCACACGCGCCAGAGCGTCTGCGACACGTGGATCTTGGCTTTGTGTTAAGCCTTGCCACAACCGGTCGGTATGGCTCTGATTGTACATCTTGGTGACAATGAGAAATCCTAGTACGTTTGCGCTCTCCACGATAATCTCCGGGTGGCAATTGGGGCCAAATATGTAGTCTGCCAGGTGTGTCTGAAGCATGTGTTTGCCGAGATGTTCAAGGAACTGAGTGTTATCCTCATCAGCAGTATCAGTAGTATTTGCGACACTTTTCCAGACAAAGACAAGATCTGAACACAATTTGGATATAGCCATAACACGAAGTTGCATTTGGCTAGATCGAATCAACCGTTCTAAAATCTCGACTCTCCATTTCCATGCAATGGCTTCAATGGTATGCGCCATTGGGAGGTCGGGAAAGTCGAGCTTATGTTTGTGCAATGTGCCTGCAGCCTGTGGGTGGCCGCCACGTAGAACGCATTTGAGCATTTCGGACAAGGCATGAAGTAGGGCCGTTGCAGTATCGGCAGATAGCTGAGTGACGTGCTTTTCGATCACTAAGTCCAGGCAGTCCGTGAGATCACTCCAAACCTGATGCCCACACTGTAGTTGCACCTTGGCCTGCCTCACCCGACCGCCGCTGCGATCGCCATTAACAATGAACGCTGCCTCTCGCATACAAGCTCCGAGAACCTGCGCAATAGGCGCGAGTGCATCCATGAGTCTGGGAGACTGAGGGACAAGGGAGATCAGTAGGTGCGCTAACTGTGACAGATCATTCACGCTTCCTCCTTGGCTGGATTGGAATTTGATGATGAGATAGGATGCCATGTCCGGTGGCGGCCAGCTCAAGGCAGGCTGTGCTTCGTCCGCGGCATTAATAAAACCTGAGTCGGCGGATAAAATTTCATGTAGCTGCTGCAGATACCTTGGGGAAAAGATATTAGGAAAGCTCTGACTCTCGGACCTACGAGCGGATTGTGTGTCTTTCATAGATGCTATATCTAACGCTACCATCCGCGCCGCGAGACAAGCAAAAGTGGAGTAGATATCAATGACACTGTTGCGAAGCTCGGGTATCTTGGCAGTTTCTGGGCTACAAAAATGATCAGTATACATAATCCAGGGTGTTAATAGTGAGTTGGACGATTATAGTGAGAACTTGGAATAGCCATGTAACAACAAGACTGTCATACCCTCTAGCTGATAATTGGAAGATCACATTCGGAAACGATAACCAGAAAGATGCGTAAGTTTCTCGAGAGTTAAGCACAATAGACTGTTCGGCCAGTACAGCAAAATTAAGATAGTCTTCGATCCAGGCTTGTACTTGGGCAATAATTTTGCTGTCAATAGGAGAGTCTGTTGTGATGTTAGCTAGAAGACCCCTAAGCGCAGTTACGCAAAAGGAATAGAAAGAGTAAAAACGCGTACTTACGGGTAGAGAGATATTCAAGTATGCGATGCAGGGGTGCAGAAGGATCATCATCGGGTTCAGAAAATGGAAATCGTAGAACAGGGTCAAAAGCAGACAAATCATGGCCTGTTATTCCTGTAGCTCTGTCGTCGACTGAGAACACCATCTCATCGTCGCTGTCATCAGTTTCTGCGTCGGATATACAGATCAACTCCACTGGTGGACTGGCGGAGTTGGATTCTTGGGATTCGCTCATATTTGACTTGATTCGCTGCACATTCTTCTTTATGTCCAGCGAAGTTCCTCCAGTTTTTATTGTAGAGCAAGTGGATTGCTTTGGAGTAGGTGATAGCGGCTCCATGGCATTAATAGAAGGATCATTAGAATGCCGGAGGTTGAGCGTAACCTTGCTCGAGGATAGAGGCGTAGAGCTGCTTGGAACACTCTCTGTTGCGATCTGCGGTATGTGCAGAAGCTCTGGATGTTCAAGTGCCGGCATGACCTTAGCATCTCGCAGCTGGTCCAGGACGGAGTCATTTAAGGCAGTGTCGTCAGTGTCGTTAGTATCAATGGTATTGCTTATAAGAGGCGCCTCATCCTGTGTAGAAGTTGATGGTGGGGATGATGTCGAACCAGATGTTCGACGCCTCTTGCGAGCCAACAGGTCGCTATCGTCAAAAGGATTTGGACGAGTAGAAGGTGGGTCAGGAGAAGGAACAAAATCCTGTTCATCTGGTGAATTCCGCGTTGCTGTCGTGTCTGTCGGTGTCGAGGGCTGACCCATCTGATTGTCCGACGAGTTGTCCATCAGCTTGGTGGGATGATAGGCAGCGAGGGCACAGAGCTAGTCCAGGCAAAGACGTCACAGCGTCGTGAGAGCCGGCTGTGCGGCAGCTGTATGAAATTAACATGTGTGACAGGGGTGATAATGGGCAGTAAATCTGCCGGAAAGTTAAAGCCCTTGGAGGACCGCACCAGATCCGGTGTTTTATTTTAGAAAAGAAATATATTGTAAATAGAACGCAGCTGCGACGTGATGCGACTTGGAGGAAATGGGAAAAAAAGTCGAGCTGTGAAAGTCGATGTGAGTGGTGAGGTAGACGATGGCAGCAGCGGATTGGCTGAAAGGACGCGGCGCTTGTGTGGAACAGTGGCGGGCCAAGTGAGGGGCGAGGGGGTTAGCTCAGGCTTGATCAGTACCTACTAGGTAGTGGGCGCGCATGTACCGGTACTCGGATTGCCCGGGCACCCCAGGCACAGCTGCGAGGTACCAGGCTCGACACGAGTGAGCTCTACAGACTAGGACGAGCGTCAGGCATCCAGTACGCGCTACTTACCAGGTGCCTAGGTACCTATGTACCCCTAGGTAGGTAGGTAGACTTCCTCCTCGCATTACCCGCGTGGCTCGTGTGCATGCGATAATCAAAATGAAATGTACCATACGGATTGCTTTGGGTTAGGTGCGCGACAAATCATGGGCTTCGACGTGATGCATGTGGGTGGTTGGCTTTCCAACATGGGAATGGCTTTTATCTATTCGTCCATGGCCATTTCTAAGTCACCCTTATGTGGTCTATTTCTGGTAATGCCAAGCTTTGAATCGAGAGCTGTGGCTCTAGTACATGAGGGTCCATGTCCATGAATTTGACATTCTCGACTCTGAAAGGAGAAAGATAAAAAAGGAGAGAGAGAGAGAGAGAGAGAGAGAGAGAGAGAGAGAGAGAGCCCGACCGACAAAAAATACAAGCTGCCTAACAAATTCCAATCCTGTACCTAGTAGATATATACTTTTGTCCCAACTTAACTCCAGATTCGGTAAGGAGAACAAAATTCAGACAGCATACGACCTCATAGCGTGATCTGCTACCCGGAGACAATAAGCTTCGCCATTACGAATCGTCTAGGGCGAATAAATAGTTGGGGCAACAAGAGTATTGGGATACAAGCAGACACATGGTTTCGGTCTTAATACGTCGATATCTTAACCATGTAATTTTACCTCAAATGGGGTCCTCCTCCCTCTATCCCTTTGAGTGCTCGACGCAGTAACCAGTTCACGATTGAACCAGTTGGGCCAATCAGGACTAGTGAGGTCGAACACCATAGACTACCGGATAGGCACGTGGGAACCACTATGATCGAAGTCCTAGCAACTTCTGGAACTACGAACGCGCTTTGTTCAGACGCACCCCCCAAGGCATTAAATTGGGTGGGTCCCGTGACCTGGTTGTATCTTCGAGTGACAGCCGAGTCCCACCATCTACCTAGGTCTTAGGTAGGTCGATAGCAGCAGGGGTTGAAATAAGAAGATATCAAAACCACAAACTAGGCCCACTCTTCCTCCATCTTTTCCAGCATCATTGACCTAGGTCATTTTTAATATTCTCCATATTACACCATACAGTCTGCATAAATGACAAAACATCTTCTCAACAACACCACCTGTCTCAGGATTCAGTAACAAGCCTCGTTGTGTAAGGAACATATAGCTTACAAGTCCTATTGCTCGGTTCGGACGAATATGACTACTCTGGCCGCGGCCGCTGGTCGCAAACGCGTTGTGCATAATTTAGAGACACCATTCTCGACCGTTACCTGGTGAGGCCCGGGCGATGACGACTACCTTCACGTGTACAAAAGACTAACGTAACTAGGCCGGAGATATCTTCCGAGGACCAGGACACGATCCTGGAGCTACTATGCGAGTAGGTCTACACCCATGGCATGGCTGTCAATATACTAGTTAACGTTTCTCAGTCTGTTAAGCCCCATAGGGCAACACCGAAAGACGCATATCAAAAGATCCAAAGGGAAACGTACCGCCAAAAGAGAGGGTTTGAATGCAGCCGAGAAAAATTCAGCGTCGGAAGCCATCGCACCCCGGCCAGCTGAACCCGGAATCATCCACCATATCGTTGTTGGATTCAACGCCATATGTCGATACATGGAGTCATTGCCCATAAATGCAGATGCCCATACCATAGGTAGCTCGGAAAAGCTATATAGCATGGTTTTTGTGGCTCGGGGTAATCAGTCAGCCGCGTTCAATTGTCACTTCCCTCGCATGGTGGGTTTTGCATCTAGAAAGGGCTGCTCGGCTGAGAACATAAGGCTCATAGGGTTCTCCAAACCTTGCTCCGACAAGCTGGCCGCTTGCTTAGGGATTGCGAGAGTGTCTTCCTTAGCCGTCAAGAGGGATGCTCCAGGCGCAGAAGTCCTTTGGAAATTTGTCAGTGACCATGTCGCTCCCGTCGATATTGCTTGGCTCAGTAGCCTGGGTAGCGTGTGCTACAAGCCAACCCAAATCGCCGCCGTGCAGACGACTGTTGGACCTAAGAGAGTGAAGACAGCTAAAGCTCAATAAGTTGGCTTAATCATTCTTCTTCCCTTCGATCCCCGGCTGGCGAGCCTCGTTAATCCTTGAGCCTAATTTTAACAAACCAGATTCGAGAAAAACAAGATGCGAAATTTGAAATATGCAAATGGATTTGATCAAAGAAAGCCAACCCACTTGAGCCGTGTTTGCAAAGGATGATTGTAATTGGTGCCTGAACAGACTCAAGCTCTCTCTGTCAGATCTTGGCAGGTGCTCGGTAGCTGATGACAGCTGATGGCGGGCTAACAAACAAAACATTGTCCCGCCTCCCCTCCCCCTTCCCACACTTGCACTCTTCTACGCTTCCACAGCTCTGATTCATCCTTCTTTCATCACCAATTCTACGTGCTAGGTATCTAGTGAAAAGTGGCAAACGACTTCGCCAAATAGCCTGCAAAAACTACACAGAAAGTCTGCCTTGAAGCTGACAGAAAAGCAACTAGGCCAGGGAGCTATTCCTCGACCATGACTGGGTCTGCTTTCAACGATCCCCGAAAGCTTGCGGACGCAAGAGCACTAGCCAATAGTTTCAAAAAGGGACATGACAAGGCCACATTATATGAGGAAGCAAACAGCTCGCGCGACTCTTTTCACGGGCACAATAAAGGTATGACAGCGTAACGTAGTAGAACCTTTCACTATAGATGGCTGATACAAAAAGTGCCAGATGCTGTGAGATTTGTGGAGGTGAAGGAGCCGGCTGTACCATCGGTCAGGCAGTATGATGGCAGTGCATTAAGATCCGGATGGCAGACTCTGAATGCTAGCGCAAACGCACCAGATATGGCAGGTGCAATAAATTTTCTGGCTCGAATAGACGAGGTGGCCAAGCCTTGTGTATCGGACGCGACTACAGCGAACCCCCGAACGGGAGAGATTTGTTCTGCAAGAACCACAGACATCGGCACACCATCGTCTGTTACGCTGTTTAAGTCTGAATTTAACAACAGCATATCCGCAGACAATGATCAGAACTGTATTGACGAAGTGAATGCAGAGAGACTTGCAGATCTTCTGGAATCCTTCTCTTTTGAGGAAGGAGATACTCGGGGAAACTCTTCTGAGTCCATTCTTGACACCTTTTTAGCATTGTTAGCCGAGAACAGTGACCTGACAAAAGAGTTGGAGGATACCAAAGCCTCTTGTATCAAGGAGAGTACGATTGTTGACGGAAGCCATAAGTCTGAAAACGGCACTATTACGCCCAACGACGAGGTTGGGGCTACGCCGGCTTGCACCCAATCAGAAAAAATTATGCCCGAAGTGGCCTGCCGGAATCCGTCACCTTCGAAGAACTCAGAACTAAGAGCCAAGGCCCCTGCTTTCTTCCCACCCCAAAAACAAGACACAACATGTGCGTACGGACTTAAAGCTCCACTCATCAGATAGATCACTGACTTCTGTTGACTGAAATAGTCGAAAAAGTTGAGCAACAACTTCCCTTCACCGGAAAATTCGACAGTACGGACGACAATGGTGAACGTGGGTTCTGGCCGCCGATGGAGTACACTGCACCGGCTCTCTCTGTAGCAGCAGTACCCGTAAGCTACACAATCTGGGTTCCAGTTCATCCTTTGGCGACTGATTACTCGAAGGTCCAGCAAAGCATTGTTTCAACACCAGCCAAGCCCATGCAAGGGCTGGCTACCTCCAGGTGGGCAACTCGTCAGTCAGGTCAGGTGGACTAAGTTGGCGACGAGGTATGTGACTGTCAATACCAGAAGGACCATGCATTTCCAGTCCGTATTTAGGGGAGAGTAATGTGTTTTAAAAACATTTGCGGGGACGAATTTACCGCATATCATGAAAATTGATCCGTTACGTGCCAGATGGAGCTTCTGATCATAAAGTTTGCTCTTAGAGACAAACAGAACTGCACAATATCACAATATCAGTGCCCTGCGACGGCTTCTCTGCAAAAATAATTAGTGCTGAAAGTCGGTTCAATCATGAATCCGTTTCTATTGCGATAACGATATCTGTGGTTCGAGAACATTTTCTAGCTCGATACACCCTGCTCCAGCATTTTGACGCCTTCTCTAACCTTAGGCGAGAAGTGCTTCCTCAAAAGTTCGCCCTCCCAGATCGTAGATGCAAACGGATTGCTCCCTTCTACAGACTCACTTAAAGCATTGAATTTACCATTTCCCTTGCGCTCTTCGGTATTCCAAAGACTGCTGATTTTTTCCCCGTGAGTATGCGCGACGTCATTAAGCAGAGCTAGCACTGCTTGTGAAGATTTCTCTGGCAGCTGCAGTGCTGCAGTCATGAGCTGTTTTGTGAATGCAGCCAGTCGCAATGGGGCTACCTGGCGGATGTTGTAATGAGGAAGCAGAATGCCCGTTAGAGACCGGAGTAACAGCACGGTAGTAGTCTGTACATTGATTTTGGAGCAGACTGATGATGGTGATGGCGTGGTGAGGCGGGTATTTTCGAGGTCAGATTGCACAGAAAGGGGCAAGAGAGAGCGGAAGAGGTGTGTTGTGAAATAGGATAGATCGAGATGTAGGTCATTGCGGGACTTGTGGGCATCTTGACCTGCTAGCAAGGCGCAGGCAGTCACTGTGCACAGAAGAGCTTCTCTCGTGAGGTTTCGTATTGACTCCTCGTCGTCACCTTCCAGGATGGTTCCTTCTTCTACGGGCTCGTTTTCGGCGTCTTCGTCGCTATGACGGATAAGGTCCCTCAAAGCTTCCAACAGATCTCCGAAGAAGTCCTGATTGATTAGATGTGCGTATTTCGCTAGCCCCTCGAGAACAGCACCCATGAGGTGTGGCGAGCGCTGTTTGAGGATGCGGAAATATGTGGCGAAGACGAGTTTCAAGGTGTCTGACTGCATTCGCTCGCGCTCTTCATGGCTCACGAGGGCATCAGCTAGATCCATGTCCTTCTGCAAACCTTTTTGCTCCTTGATTTCTTTTCGCTCCTTCTTAGTTCGAAATTCGCGCTTGTTTTTTTTGAGCTTGGGGGTTGTCTGCTCCACGGTATCCTGGGATGCTTTGCCAGAGAATTCTGACAACAGTCGAAGGCTGAGGAACAAATTGATGACGCTTTCGTGGACGGCAAAGTCCTTGGCTCTCATCATCTTGGTGATGAGCGATACGGCCTCAAGCGTGGGTCGTCCTTCGTCGTCGTCGCGGAACAAGGTCTCGAGGGCCTCAATCGCCTTTTGACCATCTTTATCTAACTTTCTTCGGCTTAGTTTGCCCACGATGATTCGAAGCAGGTCGGTGCGGAAGTTGAAGTGAGGCGCTGAGGTGAGCAGGGTGCATGCACAGGTTACTGCAACGTTAGAGAGACTCTGTTCGCCGCGAACCGGCGTTGCTTGCGATCTGGCGCACTGAGCGAGCTCTTTGATATAGGATTGGTACCCTGCCACCAAAGATTGTTCGAACTGTCTCAAGGCACGAATTTCCTTTGAAAGCTTCTCTTTGACTGTGTCCCCTGTTTGCGGACGTATTCTGTACCCGGGGATGATGTCTTTATATACTACCATTTGGGTCATGAGTGCCAGCATACGAATTGTCAATATCTTGGACTCGCCGATCTTGGCGAGTGTCTTCAAGCCGCTGATGTTTTCTTCGGGATTTTCGTTAAGCAAGGTAGCGACTTTGGCAAGTTCTTCTTGAGCCTCCAGTATTTTTTGAGATTCAGGTATTTGTGTCTTTCCCTCCTCTTCTTGCTCAAAGTCGGGCTCGGACTCTATTTCGTCGTCTCGCCCTCCCAACCATTCGGTGTCACTCGCGATGGACGCTGATGAGTCGTCTTCTGGGTCGAGGCCCTTTAATAACTCCAGGCGACCGTCCGCTGTTTTCAAAGGAAGCCTGTTGCTTCCCTTGTCGTCCTTATTCCCTTTTCGTGGTCGATTTTCGTAGTCTTGCTCGAGGTTCCAGTTGGCAGCTTGCTTAAAGAAGTCTTTCTGGGCTTTTCGCGACGAGGACGCATATTGAGATTCGCCATCTGGTGAAGCATGATGCAATTTTCTCTTCTTTATGCCGTGGACTCCCATCTTGAGGTTGATTGTGCTCCCAAAAGCAATTAAACTGGTTCAACGAGCAAACATACCAAGAAAGTGAAAAATTGATACCACACAAAGCTGGAAACCATGTGCTGCTACTAACCAGTCCCTGCAAATCTCGACTCGTTGAGACATCAGAAGAGTTCCGACTCCACCAATCACCTTCTTTGTTTAGCACTCACCGCCAAAATTTTGGGAATTTTCTGCCGTCTTTTCGGTGCTGGTGTTACCGGACCCCTCCACTTAAAAATCCCAGACCCATTTGCCCATGGCACTCACACGGCAAAGGTGAAAAAGTTCAAAGATTGCTGGCTACGAATTGCTCGATCAGAATACGATGGGGTTCACAAAGCCGCCTGTTCAGGCGCTAAAAGCAGCGAACAAAACAAAACGACAAGAGCTTTATATCCAGCATAAGAAGGCATCTGGCAAGGAGCGACGGGAAGCACGACACCGTCGAAGGAAGGCAGAAAACCTAGATCCGGCTCTCAAAGAAGCACGACTTGCGAAAAACAAGACCCTAACACTAGATCAAAAACGAGTGTGGGACGAAGGTGACGATGATAGCCTTGGTGCTCAGGTAGATCTGCAGCGATTGAGTAGGCGGCAAATGGAGGAAGCGGAAGCCGAAGAGCAGAACGCTTTCGATACGGAGATGAAAGATGGCGAGGGCGACGAGGACGATAATGACAGTATGTTGGAATCAGATGACGAAGAAGATGAGGAAGCCAAACAAGCCGCGACGGAGAAGCAACAAGAAAAACGTGCGAGACGAGATAATATCAGTGCCCCTTCAACGACGAGCACAACCCTCGATTTAACGCCAGCGTCTCTGGCAACGAAGTTTCCAAGCCTATTCAGCGACATCCCGTCGCCAAAACCGAAAGTTCTTGTCACCACTTCTATCAACTCCACCATTCACTATGAGGCCCAGCTGCTAAGCACACTGTTCCCCAACAGCACCTACATTCCTCGATCAGCACATCGCTACGGACACAAATACTCTCTTAGGGACATTTGTAAATTTGCCACCAATAGAGAATACACGGCCGTGCTTCTCGTCAAGGAAGATCTGAAGAAACCAACTGGGCTGTCCATCGTTCATTTGCCTGCCGGTCCGACGTTCCACTTCTCGATATCAAACTGGATCGAGGGCAGGAAGCTGCCAGGGCACGGAAACCCTACCAATCACTATCCGGAGCTCCTGCTGAACAACTTCAAAACGCCTCTCGGATTGCTCACCGCCAAGATTTTCCACACTTTGTTTCCCCCGGCACCCGAGTTTCAAGGACGGCAAGTCGTCACTCTTCACAACCAGCGTGACTTCATTTTCGTGCGCCGTCACCGATATGTGTTTCGCGAGAAGCGCGCCACCGAGAAGAGCATTGTCGGGACTGATGGGACAGAGATGAAGGGGGTGGAGGGTATTCGTGCTGGTCTGCAGGAGCTGGGGCCTAGATTTACACTGAAGTTGAGAAGAATAGATAAAGGGATTGGACGTGCGGGCAGTGAGGGCCAGGACGCTACACCGTGGCAGTGGAAGGCGAAGATGGAGAAGGATCGGAAGAGGTTCAATTTGTGAATGTGCTTGCATTTTGAAAACTTGTTGGTCATGATACCAGATGTTAATGGGAACGAACCGATGGAATATCAGACAGGAGGATGAATGTTTGTCAAATTTTACATGGTTCTGCACAAAAGTGACTTTCAATCTCGATGTACATTGTTCTCGTGAGATCTGCCATGATGTATTGTAGATTGTAGTTCAATGCGGTGAAATACCGACCAACCGGCGAGTGCAGCTGAAAGGGTCAGCAGGCAGTGAGTGCAGCTTGTAACGTGTGGCGCATGGGGGCACTGATGACGCCCCAGAGCCATTAGATTAGGTTTTCCTCCCTGCAGTAGACTGACTGTCCCGTCGCCAATCAGCCACCCGCGGCCCTGCGACCAATTCCCTCCAGTGCCCCGGAAAAAAAAAAAAATCTATCTCTGCAGCTGTTGGCACGGACCAGTTGACGTAAAATACAGTGGCTGTACGGAATATATAACACTGACACACAATGACACACACACGGCCCTGCGACAGGGAGCAAGTCAAGGAACCATGGTCAACGCCAACCCTCTTCCCAGACTGCGCTGGTGCTCGCATTTTCGCATTTTCGCATTTTTGCATCCCCCAAGCAGATTTCATTAAGCGTCGTGTGGATGTGAGTGGTCGCTGCGACTGAGCGATAAGAACAAACAATGTGTCGGCAGCCTGCGCGGCACCCAGTCAAGCAAGAAAGAGAGCATGGGTATGAGTATGAGCATGAGCATGAGCATGAGCATGAGCTTGAGCCTGCATGTCACTCATTGTGCTGCCCCTTCCGAGCGCAGCGCATGACGTCCCTTGTCCCTCGAGCTTCCCTCGTTATGGCACGCCGGCTGTTCAAGAGTTTGCAGCTGCGCGTGGCACGCAAGACGCGGAGACAGGGAAAGAGCACATCCTCTGTCCTCTCGTCGTCGGAAACCGTATCATCGACCCCAACTGATGTTGCTAGCGGTAAGAAGGGCCCATCTGAGTAATTCGCGTTTGTTGAGAATGTAATCAATCATCTAACACGTCGGGCAGTCAACGGCTCGCGCACACTCCTTCCAACTTCCGACGTATGGAAAAAAGCGCCCATACTCAAGGGTACGACGAGGTTTAAGCCCCTCCCCAACGGGAAGAACATCATGGTCACAGGTGGCGCAGGCTTCATGTGAGTTGTCGGCTATCAAACGAGGTTGCCTTACCTTGAAGCACCAGACATCAAAGATGCATTGATAAAACATACACACACATATATACACACACACCAAAGCATTAACTAAATGGAAATTATATCAACTGACTGGATTTTGGGACATGAACGGGACAGAGCATCATGGGTTGTGCGCCACCTCACCCTCACTTATCCTGAGGCATACCACATCGTGTCCTTTGACAAGCTTGACTATTGCTCGTCGCTCAACAACACGCGCGTGCTGAACGACAAGCACAACTTCAGTTTCTACCACGGAGACCTCACAAACCCGACCGAGGTCCTAGATTGCATGAAGCGCCATGAAATTGACATAGTCTTGCATTTTGCTGCGCAGTCCAACGTGGACTTGAGTTTTGGAAATAGCTACACTTTTACGCACACAAATGTGTACGGGACGCACGTCCTATTGGAGGGCGCGAAGAAGGCCCAGGTCAGTCGGTTCATCTACGTCTCTACAGATGAAGTGTACGGGGAGGTCAAGGAGGATGATGATGACCTGGTGGAATCTAGTATGTTGTCGCCTACGAATCCGTATGCGGCGAGCAAGGCGGCGGCCGAGATGCTTGTTCAATCTTACAACAAGAGCTTCAAGCTTCCGACTATTATAGTGCGGAGCAACAACGTCTATGGGCCGCATCAGTATCCCGAGAGTAAGTCCGCTCCATCATTTGACCTTGGAGCGTCATGGTTCTCCCACACATGGCTGTACGCCCGTTCGACCCCAAAGCTGACGCTCGCGCAGAAATCATACCAAAGTTTACGTGCCTTTTGAATCGAGGGCGGCCGGTCGTGCTGCACGGCGACGGTAGCCCGACACGTCGATATCTGTACGCCGGGGATGCTGCTGATGCTATTGACACGATTCTTCACAAAGGTCACGTTGGGCACATATACAATGTGGGCTCATCTGACGAGATATCCAACCTGGACCTGTGCGGCAAGCTGCTGGGCACCATGGGGATAGAGCACAAGACGCAAGAGCAATTCCGCCGATGGATAAAGTACACGCATGACCGGCCATTCAACGACCGTCGGTATGCTGTGGACGGGACGAAGCTACGTATGTTGGGATGGAGCCAAAAAATAAATTTCGAAGACGGCTTGAAGACGACGGTAGATTGGTACCGCGAGTATGGAGAGTCCTGGTGGGGAGACATAAGCCATGTTCTGACCCCTTTCCCCGTCGTGCGCGAAGGTCATATCATGCCATATATTGAGTACTTGATGCAAGATGAGCCCATGGCACGGGAAGAAGGCGGTGCTCATGCCAATATCGACGAGAAGTAAAACATAGACAACTGGCAGAAGACGGCAATCGGTTGCAAGGGTAGCGCGATCACATCGCGTAGCAGGAAAGCTAAGTGGGTTTGGAGCAAGGTGTCTAGATGAAACCAGGCCCGTATTCCTCATATATAGAGCAACTCAGCAAAGCATGCAATAGGTTTGGACCGGTGGCCGTCTAAGCTTCTAGTGAAGGTGCTGTGCCGACCATGCAAGAATGTGGTTGGCGTCTGTAAATGTTTGCACGATGCTCGGCAATAATCATGGTTTCTGCAGATGTGTGGGGAGCCACGCGACGTGTAGGCAGGCGGTGATGTAATGGTTGGAGCTCCGAGCTCCGAGCTCCGAGGCATCGTAGGCTTCTCCAAGTCTGTCTCCAACCACTGCCCGTGCTAAACGCCGCGAGTGGGGAGCTACTCCGACAACCACGACAGCATTCTGCGAATCGAGAGGTCTTTGGTTTCATCGTTCCTAGCCTCAACGGCACCGGTTCGGATCGGATCGTAGCGGCAGCGTGTTGCGCAGGGGACATATTGCCCACATTGTGGCTAGATAGCCCCAAACTGTCGTCCAATGTCTTTCAACCTTGATGACGGCTTTGTGGCCGCCCCGACGAACAATGGCGACGGCGTAGACGAGCTACCCATCTTCAACGTGGAACGTGTTGAGATGAATTTTTCCGTAACGGCTGAATTCGTATCGGCGCAGGTAGCGAACAATGTTATGATACTGGCTCTGTCCAACGGCCGCATCCTCCGAATCGACCTCAAGCGACCAGAGGACATTGATGGTAGGTGCAAAATTCAAACATGCTACGCTATAGAATCATGCTCAACCCATATAGTCTTTGACCCGCTAATTTGGGGTAGACATTGACCTGCCGAAAAGGGCGTCTGAGATCGGCGTCATCAGGCGTATGTTCCTGGATCCGACTGCTTCTCATCTGCTCATCTGCACTGCGCTCGGCGAGAATTACTACCTGCATTCACAATCCAGGCAGCCTCGAGCTCTGGGTCAACTACGCGGCGTCACGATTGAGAGCATAGCGTGGAATCCGTCTCTCCCTACGGCATCGACCAGGGAGATACTGCTTGGCGCAGTCGATGGCAATATCTACGAAGCATTCATCGAACCCTCTACCGAATTCTACAAGAGAGAAGTCAAACATCTAAAGAATATACACAAGCTACCCGACGGCGCTATAACTGGGTTATGGGTTGATGATCTGAAGGGCAAATCCGACATCCGCAGGGTCATCATTGGAACACAGAGCAGGTTATTCCATCTAGTCGGAAAGATCGGGCGTAGCCATGATGGCAGCGGGTCGGTTTACACTCGTCTATTTGAGTCGGAACAGCCCATAATCCATGAGTTGCCGAGGGGCCCGTCGGCTGGACATTCGGCTGTGGTAGTTTCCCCTGATCCCCCAGGAATAAACGCTCATGGCGCAGACGTGCCGGACAGAGCTTATGCGTGGTTGACATCCCAGGGTGTCTTTCACGGCACATTGCTGAATACGCCGATAGACAGCAGCCTTGGAACGAAGATCTTTGCAGATTCAAAGACAATATCCACGTCACAAATCATTGCACCTGAACAAACTCGGCGGCTGAACCCTTCCAACGAGTCCCTTGACTCGATTCTGCTCACGCAATGGCACATCATTAGCCTGGTTGGTAGCCGCGTAATTGCTTCAAACCGTTTGACGGGCAATGTCCTTTCGGAACATGATGTCTTGAAAACTGGTCAAGGAGCGATTGCTTTCACAATGGACATGCAGGAGAGAACGCTCTGGCTTATCACTTCCGACGAGATCTTTGAGATTGTCGCGCGAGACGAAGAAAGGAACATATGGCGGATAATGATGTGCAACAAACAGTTCGACTCCGCGCTCCAGTATGCTCGCACACAGAATCAAAAGGAGACCGTAGCAGCAGCGTATGGAGATCATCTTGCCAAAAAGGGACTTTGGTCAGAGGCAGCCATTCTATACGGCCGGAGTAACAAGCCGTTCGAGGATATTGCCCTTGGCATCATCGACAACAACCAGCCTGACGCACTGAGACAGTTTCTGTTGACTAAGTTGGCCAACACAAAGAAAACCTCAATCATCCAAAGACTCATTGTTGCCAGCTGGTTGGTGGAAGTTTTCATGGCCAAACTCAACTCCCTCGACGATACCATCATGACGCAAGCAGAGCTCTCAGAGACTCTGAACCCGGCAGAGTCAAGGGCGCTGCTGGAGTCGGTCAGAAGCGAATATCACGAGTTTGTGAAAAGGTACAAGAACGAACTCGATCGCAAAACGGTGTATGACATAATTAGCAGTCACGGGAGGGAGGGGGAGCTCTTGTATTTTGCCAATGCCGTTAATGACTACAACTACGTCCTGTCGTACTGGGTTCAGCGGGAGCGGTGGCCCGAGGTGCTTTCCGTGCTGAAGAAGCAGACGGATGCGGAGGTTTTCTACCGGTATAGCAGCGTATTGATGGCCCATGTCGCGCAGGAGATGGTGGACATCTTGATGAGGTTCCCAGAACTCAAACCTCGCAACCTGATACCAGCGTTACTCGAGTACAATCGCAATTTTTCTGGCGAACCCAACTCACACAACCAAGCAATACGGTATTTGAACTATGTCGTCTTCCAACTGGGCTCGAAAGACGCTGCGATTCACAACACCCTGGTTTCAATTTATGCCTCGCATCCGTCTAAAGACGAATCAGGTCTGCTCTCCTATCTGCAAGCCCAGGGCGATGAGCCAAGATATGATCCCGACTTTGCGTTGCGTCTGTGCATCCAGCATCATCGCACACTCTCTTGTGTCCATATTTATACCAGCATGGGCCAGTATCTGCAAGCCGTTGATCTTGCTTTGTCCCACAACGAAGTCGAGCTAGCAGCGGTCATTGCGGACCGGCCAATGTCCAACCCTCAGCTTAGAAAGAGACTATGGCTGGCCGTGGCCCGCAAGGTCGTTGCCAAGTCGGACGGCATCAAGGCGGCTATTGAATTCCTCAAGAGATGCGACTTGCTCAAAATTGAAGACTTAATACCGTTCTTTCCTGATTTTGTCGTCATTGACGATTTCAAAGAGGAGATCTGCCAGGCTCTCGAGGACTACAGCCGGAACATTGACACCCTGAAGAAGGAGATGGACGAGTCTTCACAGACAGCGACCAATATCAAAATGGACATTGCGGCTCTGGACCACCGGTATGCAATTGTTGAGCCGGGAGAGAAGTGCTATGTGTGTGGGCTGCCGTTGCTTAGCAGGCAGTTCTTCGTGTTCCCCTGCCAGCATGCCTTTCACTCCGATTGCATGGGGAAGAAAGTGCTGGAGCAATCTGGCTATTCGACTTCTAAGAGAATACGGCAATTGCAGACGCAGATACACAAGGGGCTAGTCAATGGGGCTAAGCGCGAGGCGGTCGTGGCTGAACTGGATGCCTTGGTTGCCTCGGCATGGTATGTGTCTTCTGCAGCCGCACGCCGGATCTCGTGGTACTAATTGTGTGTCTAGTATTCTCTGCAGCGACTTTGCGATCAAGCGAATAGACGAGCCTTTTATTACAGCAGACGACAATCCTGATGAATGGGCCGTGTGAGCTTCTTGGCCTATCACGGGCACGCTCTACCATTGCGAACAATAGCAGAAACTTCAGCGAATACCCTAATTGTAATTTTACTGCTTGCATCGCCACCTTCAAATCAAGCACTTTGCTACCCTTATCCTCAAACATGGAAATCATGAGAAATGATATAATCACGCCGTTCAGAGGCAGGACTTCTGAAGATGAGAATAAGAACAATGCCTATATGAATTGAGGCTGTTGAGTACTTCCATACACTGCGCCTATTAGCAATGAACATGAATCTTAACATGGACCCGCGTCAGCACGCGGGGTAAATGACCTGCACCGCCAACTACAATTGCACTCCAGATAATCCGCATAATCCGCATAATCCGATGCTATTCCTGCCCCAAGCTAGGAGGAGGTCCCGAAGGTGGACATTATGGTACTGCCATGCCCTCTGTGGAGCTATTACATGGATTATGGGCATTTATCTTAGTATATGGTTATGAGGCTTCGTTCATTTCTCTAGCGGGCCTTTACGATCTAGCCTGACATCAGGACCTCTCGCTGCAGTCATGAATATCGCTATGGCTCCGCTGCGCGAATTGCTCAGGATAGCTGGGCACATTTCACTTTCTTCGAACTTGCTTCGGGCTGTGACGCTGCGGCGAAACTGCTGTGCTCGTGGTTGTCGCTGCATAACTGTAGATAGGAACCGACATTTCGGGTATACCACGTATGGCTTGGATCAATATGACCTTGAAGATGATGTGCTCGTGTCTATGCTGGGAGAAAGGACGGATTACTTGTTGGCAATGGTCGATCGGACAGTTCTAGCGAGGCGTCAGCAAGACATGAAATGCCCCACATTCATCGCAAATCGTGTGACATCAACGCCTGGAGCACGGGCCCATGGCTGCCATGCCGCATGTTGCCGTTCAGCCCTACATTCGACTGGTTCCAGACGTCTGGAGACGGTGTGCTTGGAGTCAAGGTGGCAATGCTGACTGAAAAAAAGCGTAGAAAGTCTTAAATCCGACCTGTGCTTTAATTAATATTGTTTTTGTTAAAAGCGAAACACCGGTATGTTGTTTGCTTGACGTTGAGGTCGGATGATTCGAGATCTTGGAAGGAAAGAGCTGTCCTGCACCTGCCTATCTAATCCATGTATCCGTTCATATTGAAGCACGGCGAGGTGGTGGCTCGTCCTGCAAGCGAATTCTCGGAAGAAATCTAACCTCCAACAAGAGCCAATTCGAGTGAGGCATTCATTCATTGTACGGTGACGTTGCAAGCATTGTGCAACCGTGCCGGTTTTCCGGGTTTGCCATGCGTCTCGAGGCCGGGGCCCGCTATTGGCGCCGAATCTAATTTCGTCGCGGCAACCAAGTCGAAACTCGGCGGACGACTCGCGGAGCCAAGGCTGACCAGAGATGCACGGCCATTTCTCGGTTTGGTGTCTGTGAGTGGCTTGGAACAGAACAATAAGCAGAAATGGGCGATGTGGACGTGGTTCAAGGATATTCGGCATCGCATCTTTCTCGCCCTTTGGCGAGAATTCCCTCTAATTTCCTTGGGTGCCCCCGGCAATCCGCATAGCCGCGTAACCTGGTACAGCTAGGGATGGCAGCCTTGACATTGGATGGGAAATGGGCAGCTTGGTGGCAGGCACTCGTCTTCGGGCCGGAGCCGGACTCGTAAAAGCTACCTTGACAGCATACTGGCAAGTCGACATGGAGTTTGTGGAATTTCTGGCTATCTTGGCAAAGAACAATACTTGCCACATCGGGAATACCCATTTGGTCAGATCTTAGTCTTCACCTCAAGAGCCTCCCTCTTACCAAAGCCAGCCAAAGCACTGCGCCATCACATCACCAAATTTTTACTCCGTATTATCTTGGCCGGCTTCGAATCGCTTTCTAGGTCTGCTGCCTCCATCGTTTGGGCCGCGCGTCACGGGTTCCACATCGTCGACCCCGAAACCCCACAAGCTCGCCGTCTTGTCATCCTTGTCAAGTTGTCAATAAGCGGCATTTCCTCCTCCTTCCCGCTCGTCCCCTGCACCCTTGAGGCACGGGGCTTACGCGTGCTCTATGTTTCCTTTCTAGCATCAATGGGTGCAGAGGAACTTTGTGATGATGGCCAAAATGCCATTGCGTCAGAGCCAGTCGTGTGGCCGCTGGCTACTCGCTTTTCAGACGTATCATGGAACCCTGGCGCAAACTTCCTGGGGTGCAGTGCGACTCAATTAAGTAGTTGACAGGATGAGGATCATCTTATTTCTATGCCGGATCCGATGCCTTGCTATCCGAGGTGTTTGGTGCACATCAGTTTCTGATTGTCGGAGGCCCTGCACTCTATGATTTGCTTCTCAGACAAGGCAACATGAAAGGCATGGCTGGTCGTTCACTAGAGGCCGAATGACGACGCTCGACGACGACGACTTAGAGCCTGGCACACTCCTTTGCCGCCAACCGTGTCCCAAATCGGCCATTAGGTTCGATAACCCCAGCTCTCTGTTGCTAATCGTCTGCCTCACAACTATTTTCTTGAATCGTGGCGTCCAAGCTTTAGGGAGCGGTTACGAATCTCCCTTGGGCCCACCAAGCCGCCATTGCCGGTAGCTCACCCACACCCGACTAGAGGGACTTGTCTTATTATATCCTTGGCAATACTGGAGTTTCTTGCTGCTTCTCCATGACGATCTACAGTTGAGATATCCAAGTTTGACTCTCCGAATTTCTGGGCTTCTGCAACTTGCGTCATCAGCATCAAAGCCCCAAAACGTGGAGAAGACAAAAACATCACCCACCTTCCCATCAATATCCGACATCTTAAATAACTCGCTGGTGCACATCATACGTTTCGTCGTCGTTGCCAACAGTCAATCAGTTGATTCGGGTGGAAGAAACAACATTGTTCCTTAATATGAAGTCGTTATCAAATTTCGCCATCTTCTCGACTCTTGTCCAAATAGCCGACAGTCTATCAGTAAACCTCCACCAATACAAGAGACAAGATGCGCAGCCTCGGGTAGTAAGCTTGCCCGTTCACCGATCCGAGATCCGCGACCCTATAGCCCAGGATAGAAATCGAATGCGTGGGCGAGATGGAACTGTCCAGGCAACTATTGACAACATGGTATGCATATAGTGACTCCTCCTTGATAGCCCCCCAAATCTGACACGCAGCAGCAAACATTGTATTTCTTCAACGGATCGTTGGGAACGCCGCCTCAAGATGTGCGCCTGTCCTTGGACACAGGAAGCAGTGACTTGTGGGTGAATACACCTACATCGCAGCTCTGCTCCTCGGCACAGAATCCCTGCGCTTATTCCGAAACCTACTCACCCAATGCCTCATCGACGTACCAGTACGTCGGAAGTTATTTCAACATCTCATACGTCGATGGCTCTCGCGCCGCAGGAGACTACGCCACCGATACCATGCGATTCGCGGGCCAAACAATATCTTCTCTCCAGCTCGGGATTGGCTACGAGAGCACTTCATCACAGAACGTCTTGGGTATAGGATATCCCAGCAATGAGGCACAAGTTATAAGGGCAGGTCGCCAGGCATACCAAAATCTGCCTGCCAAGATGCGAGCGGAGGGAATAATCTCTTCCAATGCCTATAGTCTCTGGCTGAATGGTCTCGATGCCCAGACTGGCAACATTCTTTTTGGAGGAATCGACACAAGCAAGTACGAGGGTAACCTGGTTAGCGTGCCCATTCAGAAAATCAACAACGCTTACAGTCAATTTATAATCACCCTGACGGGGATCGATGTCGCGTCACAGACGGTTGCGAGTAACGTTGCTCATGGTGTATTACTCGACTCGGGCTCCTCACTGACCTATCTCCCCAACGACATAACAGCAAAGATATACGAACTCGTCAATGCACAATACCAGGAAGCAGACGGAGCTGCATTCGTTCCCTGCGAGCTTCGCAACCAGAACATCACCATAATCTTCAAATTTAGTTCTCCCGCCGCCGTCACAGTGAACCTCGCAGACATGATTCTTAACCTGGAGGATCCCACAGGCACGGCGCTTACTTTCGACAACAACATCGAGGCATGCCTACTCGGTATCGCCCCTGCAAGGAATTCAACCAGCGTTCTGGGCGACACCTTCTTGCGAAGTGCCTACGTTGTGTACGACATGGACAACAATGAGATTTCGTTGGCGAATTCCAAGTTCAACGTTACTGAGTCCAGAATTGTGGAAATCAAGAGCGGCAGCAAGACAGTCCCATCGTCCGTCAAAGCAAGCAACCCAGTCGCGGCGACTGATCTTCCAGAAGGCACCATCATCGGGATCAATCAGAATATATCGCAAAGCGATAGTGGTGCAAGAGCGCTGGACCCTGCATTCGCTCCAGCAGCACTGGGCATCGTAGCAGTGATAGCGGCTCTCATCTTGTAGATGCGGCAGTGACTTCTCCGTGGCTCCAGTGTGTTTCATAGCATTGAATGACTTTATCTTTTCTTTTGTCTTGGTTGAGCCAATCATTTGCATCGCGATGGCGTTTTCATTTTTCATTTGTTTTAGATGACATTGGGAGCATGGCCGGGGAAGCCGAACTGCATAGCTAGAATAGACTTGTCCCTTGCGGGATACATTTGCTTCTTGTCCCAGATGTCGCAGACCCAAAGTGCAACTGTGACAGTCGTTGACGCCTGATATAAAATGTACTGGCAGTACATGTAGTTCGACTACATGAGCTATTCTTCACCACTGACCAAGTAGAACGTAAACTAGTCAGTCGTATTACCATGGAGACAACGATGAAATCAACGACGAGTCAGCTGCAGCATCAGCTTATTCACACTGCCCTCACCGAACATGTAGACACCAATTTCCCCAAGATTGGAAAAACCCACCAGAGTGGCAATATAGGAGGGTATCCCAGCAGGTTACTCTCTGATAACCCACGAGTCCTGTCTACATTCAACCCGCTATGATATACAAAAAAGCAGCTCAGCTGTTCCAGATCTAGAACGAGTGGACAGCACCCTCCCTTCTACGTCCCAAGCAGACCACCCGTTGATATTCTAGCATGGGAGTCGATTCGAACACCCAGAGACTTCGTCTCAGCTTTGCCATGTGTGGCCAGGGAGGCAAATCGAGGGCCATCTATGAAACAGGCTCATCTGGCGAAGCGGGACTTTGGCGCAACTTAGCGACTTGTGAACATCACTGGCTTCAAAGGCTAACAGGGCTTGAGTTGTGATTGTTGTACATGATTGGTAATAAGGGCAGTTGGTCTGCAGTTACTGATGAACGGTGTCGGTCTGTCGACTTGCTTTCACGTAGCGAGCTCGTGTGGAATACCGGCAAACTGCTCACTTGGCATCGCTGCCTGACCCATGGCATATGAAGACTCATGGGCGGCTTTCATAGTGCCCCGCGTAGAGTGAGAAGAGGTTCCCGAAGTAAATGATGGGGAATAAACGGGTCTTGACGCGAAGGAGGCTGTCTATTATATGCCCCGAGAAAGAAGGCGTTGCTGGAGTGAAAGGTTAGCCAAGCTGTGATTCATAGATACAATTTGTCGTGCTGGTGTATTCATCGACGTAGTGTTCCTGTTGAAACGCGATGACGGTGGACTCGGAATAACCCACGTATATTAGGGCGTCATTGCCTGGCTGTTGGGAGGGAGATCATGTGGGAAAGTAGTTGCAAAGCCGAATGCCGCGGCGTTGCGCGTGGGACGTATCTCTCAGACTAGGTCACGTTGTCCCATTCACAGCTTGTCTCCTTCGTCTTTAGCGCCGTGAAAACTGTGTCAAGGTCGGAAGCTAAATTTGAACAAGAGTCCAGCCAACATACGTGGTCGTTGGGTTTCAAAAGGCAATTGGGGCAGCATCGCATCCGGCATGAGTACGGAGTACTACTGTACGGAATACGGAATGCACAATACGCAGTACGGAATAGAGAAATAACATGATGCGGAACTGTGCAAAGGCGCCCGCGTGTATTCGGAAAGGGAAGGAGCTGTCGAACGGCAAAAGGGCGCCTCGCCTTCCCTTGCTGAGTGAACCAGGACTTGCCAGAACAACTTTCGTCGTCGGGCCCATCTCATCATCATGCCTTCCACATATCCGTACATCCCACACACATCCCGCCACAGCAGCATTCAGTCAACGCACCCAAAGGTTGCTGGTCCAGGTAGCCAACCTCTATCATACATGCAACATAACTTAGGCGTCATCGTGCAGCTCCGCTCACGTTTACTATACTGCATCCATCAATCGACTGTGCCTTCTCTATTCCGTACGATCGGCACAAAGGCACAAAGCCCAACCCAAAAGCTCGTTCCATCAGCCTCGACAGCATCCGTCTGCTTTATCATTCAAGGACGACGATTATTGGCACGGAACCCTACAGCAATCATTATGTGCATACTCCGTACTCGGCACACCGCATACAAACACCATGTCACCGCGCAGCAAACATGGTAAGCCCGCGTTCCGCACATCGAAGAAATCAAAGCACACCAAGTACGGTACGCATTGCCAGCCAGCAAGGGTGTCAAAGTTGCAGCATACGGCCCTCTCACGGGCCACTCCTGACATCTGACGTGCGCGTTGGGGGCCGAAATGCATGCCATGCCACCCTTCCCTTGCCTTGTTGGGCTGGAAACGTTAGCCCACGTTCACCTGGCTGGCAAGCTGCGTGTGCGTCAAAGCAAACAGCCACTCACGGCCACATCACGGCACAAGTCTCGATAAACTTTCTGAGTTTACTAGCACCTGCCTTCGGTGCCATGCAGTTCATGCCCAGTATCTCTGTATCTTGCTCCTGCTGCTGTTGGCTCTGAGTCGGATCTTTAATGGAAGCCTTAAATCAGAGTTCACGGATTCCTGGTTGCTAGCATAGCCCTTGAGCCATGGTGCCGTGCCAGACAATCGTTGTTAATGGCATGGGGAGCGTCTCTGTACCACGATTGACCATACATACTTCTTATCTGAGCTCGTGCGTTTGTGCGGTGTGTGGTGCTCCGCGAATCCGTCTGGAAAGGCTCTTTCTTAGCAGTCGTCCGTGCGGATGTTTCGTTCTCGACCTGATGTCGCCTTTTAACTGATTGGCAGGCGCTGAGGATCGTCGCAGGGCAGTCCCATTACCCGACATTGCAGATCACAGCAGCCGATTAGACGGCGCAGGAAGCTGAGGCAACCAAGCGAGTTCATCGAGTTATGGCTAGCGCATAGTTATGGAGTGCGGCAGCATCGTGCCGTCACGCCATGCCAACAACCGCCTTTTCCAGCCTCACTCCCTGAACCCCGGGGTCGACAGACTAGCGACCGGGCTTATTTCTTATTTTGACAGTGTACAAGCCAACTAGCCGATCCGAGATGATCTCTCGCCCTGCTTATAATCAATTCAGCCTCAAGTAATGACGCAGGTTTTCAAGCTTCACGTCACCAAGAGACAACGACAGCCCCTGACCTTGCCAACAGGCCCCATGACATCGACCGTGCCCCTTCTGTCTCGCAAAGGTTTGAGAATCACGATATGGCGATTCGTGGCCCCTTTCCCCGAAAGTAGATAATCCCCTCAATTGAGCAATAATCGACCATGCTCGAACAAGTGCCAGGCGGTGATCAACTGCTGAGAGTACAGGGCGTATGATAATTTCGTTCCTTTTTCTAGGCTGCTCCAAACTCAACAGGAAGGTGCCAATTGTTAGTGACTGGTCATGTATTTCATTGGAGCCTTTCTAACCTCTCAAATCTCATTGTAATACTCCTGCCAGGGAGGTAAGTGCATGATTCAGTCTGCCGTACTTCGACATCCCTCTCCATCATCCGCTAACTAGGGCATTGCTCTAAGCTCTAATGGTGACTTGTCCAAATGCCAACCTGGTGTTACATGATTTTCAAACTCCATGCTTCCCATCCCCTCACTTTCCGTTCCTCCAGGGTATCAACTGGGCAGGAAACGAGTCCGACTCGATAACAATTCAAGTATGCAAACAGAAGGTTTAATAAGCCATATGACGAGTGTGTGGGGTCGGGTTGCTCAACTGCGGGCAACCTGACATAGGCTTGGCTATAAGTATGCTAGACTAACTATCTTCATAGAATAAAGATTTGAAGAGGATAGTTGATCTCATATTTCGATTAGGGGTGGCTCAGTACTGGGCAACCCTAGCAGACACATCCGTCACCCATCTTAATCCAAGATACGGACTTGTAGTTGGCGGTCCACCATCCAGGGCTACACGCTTTCTCGGTCCATGTTGCCAGCTCTTCGTTGACGAAGGGCGCGGATATCATCGTCGTATGCAACTCCCTCCCCATCACTCATGAGCATACAATCAGTGCGCTTGCCGCTGTATTCGGGTGCGTGCTCTGTAGATGCCAATATGCTGCCTTCATTATTCTTAATGCCGGTAGAACGGCAGTTCATGACGTCAGACTCAGCGCGGGCATTGCTGATCATTGTTGGCAGTTGTCTTCGTCTGGCGTTAATGAACCAGTTGGAAATCTGGTCTGCATGAATGTGTCAGTCAACTTTGTATCTTTGTACACTTGTGTTTGTAGAGTTCTCGGTGGACAGCGATAACATACTCATCTGTAACCCCGTCTGACGCATCAGATCCTGCTTTTCGTCCTCAGTAGGATAAGGATGCTGCAAGTGAGCCACGAACCAGGCACGGAGCTTGTCGGTGGTTTCTTTAGGAAGATTGCCGCGACGCTTTCGCTGTTTGGAATCTCCACCAATGCCGATGTCACCGTATCGTCCCATGTCTTGATAATGCGATCCGTAAGCAGCACCAGCAGAGAATGGACCACAATCGCGTGGTCGAATCGAGCCCGTCGACAGAGACTGAATTCGAGTCAGATGATGGTAAGAATAGCTGTAGTCCTGAGTTCGACCTTGTAATGAGGATCTCTCCGGTGCCTGGGGGGCTACAGCGTTTGACCCGGCTGCTCTGGGTCCGTTCATAGGGTCGACAACGTGCTCTCTCGGTCGGGAAATAGTCGAGCCATCTCTGTCAAACTTCAGTGTTGCCGGTAGGCTTGGTAAGCCGGGGCGATATTCATGACGGCGGCTGCTCAGCTTGATGGGACCAGGTAAGGACCCCACGCCAGTGCCATACCCGTTACCCCTCGTTGGGCTTCCTTCCCAAGGATCCTTGGTTGCCAAAGTAGGACGTTGGTCACGGTGAGGAGAAAGATGTCGGTGTTGAGAAGCATCGGGGCTGCGGTAGAGCCGAGGGCCATGTTTAGCCCTCGGAAACTCGTACTCATCATCATTTGAAATTCGCCTCCCTTTGTGTGCCTTGGGCGAATGAATGTATTCAGGGGACGCTAAGACTCCAACATCCGTAGTCGATGATGACTTGAAATGTGATGAACGGTCCGTAGCCATGTTTGCCAGCGAGCCCTCAAGATGCAGTTCAGGAAATGCCTTTTATTGTCAGAGCAAGTCAGTGGAACGAAACTCCACCAGTTGCTTTCCTTCAAAGATCGGTGTACGTCTGAGGCTTACCTGGCGTATAGAGGGCAAGGCGACTTGTTTCGACTCTGTCCGAGGACGGAGAGTGTCGGGTGAAGGCCGAGGAATATCCCAAGGCAAACTGTTTGTGAAAGCATGGTACGCAGATGGCGTAGCCATCGTGAGAATCGACATTTTGGAATGTTGACGAGGTTCTTGTGTGAAAGCTATGTGTCGTGAAGGGCTATGCGCCATAACCGAACAAATTATGATATAGGATAAGCACAAGGCCCCTCGGAAACATTCCCTCTAAACAAACCGAGTGCCTCTGATTGTTTCACCTTGTCACCGATCCAACCTGAAGTTCTCCTCTTATGCTTAAAAGGGCTAGTTTTATGAGACAGGTACAGCACGATGCCGAATACCACCGGACGCCAGGTTTCTGCTTTGCTCGATAACGTCTATAGAGATATTCTTTTTTGTCTGCATCGAAGACAGTACAATGTGACTGTATGTGAGTGACCCAGGGTTTTCCTTTGTCAAATATCTGGTACAGAATGTGGCTGTCTGTTAGGAAGTGATATATTGTAGGTGGGTGGGAATGTCGGATGCACCAGACGGTTTAGAGAATTCGGCTTCGTGGAACGATGGTGGTGGGATGCAGGCATGCTTTGTATATTATAAGGTATGGAAAGTGCCAGGGTAAGAGGTAAAAGACGACCGTCGTACATACAAGATGAACAGGGAAACTCAGATCAATGGGCAGGGGCACGGATGGTATGTCCAGAAACGGGAATGGTCGAGAGGTCTCGGCCCCAGAGCTAGCAGCGAATCCCATTCGGGAAACGTCAGGTCTGCCGTTTTCCTGGGAGAAGAGTCGACGGACAAAGAACCGAATGCTAGTCGTGGTGTTGGTGCTAGAGATGCTACTAACTCTAATGAGTAGAAGTACCCAAAAACTCCACGGGCGTGATACCCACGATTCGAACGAATCAGTCGGTGTTCACGTCTGTTGCTTGTAGTGCCATTGACTTTCGCCCATCGCAACTGTAGTCGCACCTCAACCTTGGGTTCCTAATTTCTCCCCAACTCACGGGGTATTTTAGTGTGAAAAGCGAAGACAGACGGCTTTGGTCCTATCGAGCTGTCACTTCCTTCAGATTCCCACACTACCCAAAAGACTCGGATTTCACAGCATGTGCTGTAAGAGTAAGAGTATCCTGTATGTGCGAATGCTCTTGGGACAAGCCATGACAAAATGCATGATAAAATGCATACACCAATAGGTACATGTCTAGCAGAATGTCGGGACGGAGTGGCATCACGAATACAACCTGTCTAATGGCCCTTGGCTCGGACGTTCCAAGTTCTCAGGTCAGAAATTTAAATACTTTGTATACAAGGTAATATATAGGAAGCGGGAGCGTGCCGCTATTATTACCGGACAGGGCTTTCTTGGGTTTGACAATCTGGCCAGGGTGTGGCAGTACATGTAGTCTTGGACGGGGTGGAGATAGAACACCAAAGGGTGTCTCAAACTGGCGACTGAGACGCCAATCCTCGTTCAAAGGGGAATTTTTTTGCTGTGTGGCACAAGCCATGTGTGTCGGTCCGCCAGTAGCTCAAAATTTCGCCCAGGTCAGTCCTTGATCGTGGGCATCAACGCCGCTGCCTTGCACCGCGCGTGCAGCTAAAGGCGACCGATAGGCGTGGAGTCTCACCAGAGCCAAATCACCAAAGTCAAGTCTGGCAACGGCAAAGAACCACATACATTTCTTTTGGCGGCAGGTGCCAGACCTGCATCCAGAAGATACTACCCCGTGATACTACCCCGTAGTTGCTCTGCAACAAAGCGCGCAAGGCAAGGGGCTCAGGTGCAGGCAGTAAGTACACCGACGGACGTGATCCGCAGTCGACATCGGTCTGACAGTCCCGGTGGGATGGCTGCAACGGAAGGCGACCGGGGCCCAAGAACAAAGGGCCCTTATTATTCCTGTGCTTCCACGTCTTCCATCTATGATGCCAGCTCCACCAAGTAAGGCAGTCGTGAGGTGGCTCTTGGGTGTTAATTGCAGCCGGCGTGGAGCTAAAAGGCGGGCCAAGTAACTATTCCGTACGCCATCCCGCCACTGACCATAGTTACTGTCAAGCCCCCGCTCGTGTCGTCCATGCGCCGAGGAATGCGGAATGCGCAAGAAACGACCTCAGTGGTTCGGGATTATTATGATTTTTCGTTTTGACAAGCACATAGTTAGCGGTCTTGCGGCCAACGCGCACATGTACTACTATGTACGTGCGAACGGATAGTCGTCACCTCCAGTTGAACCGTAATTCCGGCGCTACTTTTGCATCGCATCGCCCCTAGTCAAATCTCAGTTCCAGTCTCTAATGTGGATTATCGCATTTGCAGGAACGGGTTGCTTCTATCCAATTCGCTGTACACAGGACCATAGATATTTGCCTAATCTCCATTCTGAGCACCTGTGAGCGAAAGTTCGTGTCGAGCCTGGGCCTTGGATGTCAGGGAGGCAGTTGAGATTATGCGAATTGGCCGTGTTACCACGAAAGATCGTGCCGAACATTTCGTGGTGGATCATCCAGGCTTTCCGCTTTACATGTGTCGTACAGTCCATCTTGCCTTCCCTCTGGTTCAAATGCGCTTCTGACACCCATGTCCGAGTCAACCAGCTGATGACGGAAGAGCAGCCGATAGTCAGCTGGCGAACGTGTGCCGACGGCTCTGGGTTATCCGCCAAGGAACAATAGTTATGGAGTCGCACATTGCGGGTACAGGTACGCCAATACTTCCGTGATGTTCCCTTTCACCCAGCACCAGTCCTATAGGAGTAGTAAGTAGTTGAGGCTTATTAGAGGACGGCCTGAAGCTCGTTTAATTGGGTATCGTTTCAGTTACACGCCCCCCTCCCTTCCTAAGAGCGTTTATCACGCCAGCGCCACGCCATGCGCGTTCCACGATATTACGCCACCAACAATGGCATGCGCGCGACGTCACGATGTCTCCAATTGTTTAAGCTTTACCCAGTCAGTTGAGCCACTGTCTCGGCAGCAGTGGCCCCCGTCTGTCCAACAAAAGTCGAGCCTGGAGATTGACAAGTTTGGCCCCCAGTGTGGGTGGGAGAGGCGCAGACGATGCTGGCTTTTGCCATCGCATAGTATCTGACAGCGTCGGCTTTCGAAGACTCCTAGTCATGAGCCGACACTGGACGAGCCTTCCACTAATGAAACCACGTTGGAGAAGATGGGGATTGAGACAGGCTGTGAATGGGTACTGCTAGCCTGATCCTCGCTTTAGTTTGGTTGCATTGCTATATCTCTTCAAGCAATCCTATTTCTGAGTTGTACGAGGAAGCGGCCAATTCATTTCCGCAAAGTGATAGTGATAATATGACGGGCCCGTCATGTTCTTGCTCGCCAAACAATGATAGCCATGGTATCACCCACAATGCAAGTGTGTGTTTGTCTTGCTTGGAGAGTACATACCTCATGAAAAAGCAAGAATATGCGCCTTATTGGTGTAATTTGCTCCCTCTATCAAGGCTGAGGCCCTGTCAACCCTGCATGAATTGACAGTCGATCCACGATCCAGCCAGCCGTATCAGAAGGATGTGTCAGCAAAAAAAAAAAAAACTCAAGATGCGACTGGCTAGCGCAGTCAAAGCCAGGATGAGTTGGGGATTCCTTAATCCAGATCGGGGCAGAAGCGGTTGAAAATAGTGCGAGAAGGGGAGCAGCTTGTCAACGCTACTAGTCTTTTTTTTTCAATTTGATCTCTATCAGAATAGATTAGCGGATTGTCAGTGGTGTCAGATATTACGCTAGGGAATGCTAATGAATAGAGGGAAACAGGGGGGGGATACGGAGTACACTGAAGCATCATTACGGCTGCACCTGCACATAATTACGCACGAGAATGAAAATGGCCCCATCAATCCGGCAAAGCTGCAGCGTAAAAAGCTGATCACTCGCGTGCGGATCGGGATGCAGCGTGCGTACGGAGCATATGTAATGTGAATGAGAAATTGGAGTTACGAAGTCTAGAGTAGAGGTTGTGCAAGCCTGCAGCTGCAACGAGGCGAAGCATATCCCTCGGGTTTTCCCCGACTTTCATTCAGTGCTCTTCAAGCTGTCATTTTCGGCTTTGGGAAAGAAGTAGAAATGCGGGCTGCCGAAAGGGAAGGAGCCACGCGCAAGTAGCTAGGCGTCAGAGTGGGACATATTCCGATATTTGGGGGCCTTTTGCTCCGCATTTGCTGACAATAACAGGGCTGAGGAAAAAAGAAGAAGAAGAAAAAAAAAGCGCGCTAATTCATTTCTGTCAAAATGGTTATCACCAGATACGGCACTCTGTTCTCGCTTCTTTGTGTGAAATGCCACGGACTTGGGGCGAAGTGACTTCTCCTGGGATGGCATACTGTAGTGTCGACTGCCAATATCGGGAGCTGGCGCCTGTCTGCAGGCTGTTTACCACATGCGAGCACTGATGCACGTGGCTGTTGGTCGTATCGACAACCCCAGGCCTAAGCATGGATGCGTGGAGTTACCCGTCTTGATGGTTCATCAGTGATATCTGTGCGCCAGATCTGGTGGAACAGCAAAATCCCTGACGACGGAATGTGGTAAAGTCTGTTTTGCTTCAAGGTAGTACGGAGTACGGCTCTACACGTATGTACAGAATAGATGGCATTGGTCTGTTGGGCAGTTATCGAGCTTTTGCACACATACTAACTAGTTATCGACCGACGACTTTCCGTCCCCATATCGGCCGAGCGCAACCTCATGTTGACACGGGCGACAATGGGGTGATACGATGCCCGTGTGCATAGCTGCTATTTCAGCTTCTCGGGGTCTATTGCGGTCAATCAGGCTGTCAATGACTAACGTTAAATGATATCGATCTACTTACTCCACACCAAACATGGAATGGTCAGCCAGGGCTTGCATATTACGAAAGCTTCATGTGACAGCTGTCATACAGGGCCTGGAGAGCTGCCGATTCAGAGTCTGGACCTGATCCATCGGCTCTAATTAATTCTCATACCATGTTTCAACTCGATGTGGCTAGTGAGCTAGCTTCCTTTTTACCCATGTCGACACCCGTTTATATTACGTCGTGTCTCACCACCTCAGCAGTCAGTGCCGTCACGATAACTAGTCAACGAATAATCTGCTACGAATGAGAACAGCATTGCGACAAGTTGTGCCTCCTGGCCGCACACGTATCTCGCATGTCGTAATGGCCGCCACCTTTGCTGGCGGCAGAATGGTGAAGTTGACGGGTGCTCGTGCGACTCATGCTCGTGTGCACACGCTGTATCTTTTTATTTCTACGACGGAACCACGTCAAGTCAGTTGCAGCGGGCACTACGGAATAGAGGCAGTCGAAGATGTGGAAATGTTCAACATTGAGTCACGTGTCATACTGACCGTTAGAGGGCGGCCGATATTGATTATTGTGGTAATGTTTGTACTACTACGGAGTACGGAATACGGAATACGGAATACGGAATACTCCCCATACTTTGCCTTATCGTTACAGGGTGTTTCTACCTCCTTGTCTTCGCCATCTGCAATCGGCCTGGGCCGCTCAAGTGGGACAGCCATCACCTATCACGAACTTGTTGACAAGTGGTAAGGGTTTCTCTCTCTAGTCACAAGTTCGGCATTTCTCATGATGGCAACAAGAAAGAACCCTGCGCAGCCACAGTCTCCGCTCATGCCCGTTTGACAGGTCAGATAGGCGCTCGCAAGGTCGACTGAAGTGGGCAAGGGCGGCCGCTAACTACTGATTGTACTGATTGTCTGTTTCGGGGGCCTTGTCGTGCGGCTAGCCACTGCAAGTTAAGACTATCTTAGAGCTTAGACGGCAGGCATCATGATCACGGCGAGCCGTTGGACGCCGTTGGACGGGAGTGCTCTAGGTAGGTCAAGGAAGCAAGTGACGGATACGAAATATCTTCTGCAACCTTTTCCGACTGGCTAGTCGTAAGTAAAGCCATCGACCGGGAGTGGTGGTGAAGGTTGTTTCATATTCACCCTCCCTGCCTGCCTCGGTTTTCACAACCCGTTAGACAAGGGCGTTTGTGTGACGGGCTCTATTGTGGCGTTCAGTATTAATTGAACTCAGATCTAGCGTGCCAAGGTCCCATTCAACCTAGCGAATACCATTAGGCTGGAGTCCGGTCTGCTTTTGACACGTTCGGGTGTCATGATAGCGAGGGACTCCTTGACTCGTTGCGGCCGCCATCCAATGACGTATCCTCGCCGTTCATACGGGCCCATCTCAACCAAAAAATCGTTCGTTCGTTCGTTTCATGCTTCGTTGGAGTATATATGCCTGGACACACCAGCCGAGACATTTGAGCTTTTCCAACTCAAGGGAATCAGACGTTGACACGTTACATAAGGTCCAAATGGAACTGGGACCTGCTTAGCGAATGCTGGGTATTATGTAACAACGTTGCTGGCGTCTGCAATCCTTTGGGCCACGATGGGAAAAACAGTGTTAGGTTCAGTGATGCGACCTCTGGCAGTCCATCCCAACCCTTCCAGGGAAGGTAACCGGTTTCAGCTGAAGTCTATCTCGATGATCTCGATGCAAGTTCAGATTTACTGTTGTAACGCCGAGAGGAGAGTCATGCCGCCGCCGACGGGCTCAGGGCTGGACTCAGGTCTCCCACAATGCCAGCAAACTCTGAATATAAATGGCAGAGATTCATCCAAAGGAATATATTTGCCAATTATGACTCTTGCCGTGACAAAGCTCTGTCTAGCAGAAACATTTCATTTCGGTCATGCGTTCCGCAACAGGGAATTCGTTATCCCAACTGCTGGGGTAGCACAATACTCCCGAACGCTCCCGAACGAACGAGAAGGGGAGGGAAAAAAAAAAGCAGGGGCTATTCAGCGAGCCAGTTGCATCAGAGATCTTTGATAACGCTGCCCTGCCCGATGCCACGTCAGTTTCCCTTAATTCTGCGCCAAAGCGTCCGAATTGGCTCGTGGCCACGTAGACTCGATCAAAATCGCCTGACAAGCAAAATTAAAATTAAAAAACCGCAAAAAGCTTACAAGACAAAAATTAGGCAGAGGACGTAAGGCCCGGGCGTGGGCTTGTCCGGCATTTACCTCGTGATGACATGCTGTGTCATGTCTGACAGGGGAAGAAGAAAAAAAAAAACACAAGCCGCGCGATGTCGGGATTTCCGGACACGCCGCTGTGAGAGGAGCAGGCCTTGTTCTGTGGTACCAGGGACCGCGGACACGAGCTCACGTGTATCAGGGGCACAACGGGACTCTGTACCACCATGCCATGGTAGGACTAGAAAGGCAACAAGACCACATGGGTGAGCGCCAAATGAGTGAATTCCTTGAAACACGAAATGCTGATACGGGATGCAGGTAGTTATACGTCGGGCGGTCGCCGTGGTGATACGCTGGTCGCCTTGAGAACAAGGCTGTCGACTTAGACGCGCTGCTTCCAATCAGTTGCCTTCTCTCGGACCAGGCTACCGAGACGCGGCTCGTGTCCAGGAAACGCCTGATGGCGCCTTGAGCCCCTTTGAGTGTGCGTTTCGCGCTGTGGAAAGAAGGTGAGGAGGAACTTGGTTGCGTGCGGCCCCGACCGTGAAGAGGCAGCGCACTCGTGGCTGTGAGAAATACATGGGAGCACAGGGCCCTATACTTAACCTACGTACAAAGAGAGGGCAGTGCGTCTGAAGACTTAAGGTAAAAAGGCTTAAGGGGTGTAGAAACTAGAGTCAACGCCATGAAGAAGCTACATGATGGCGAATGAAGGCATTGATCTAATGGGAGCAACTGTTAAGCAACGCGAGCCTTACACACACACGCATTATGCGTATAAGGCTACAAGGTATAGAAGACCACTGACTGAGCCTTGACAAATCCGCACGTCTCAGGAAGATACAACTATTACATACCCCAACTAGAGACTACAGCGGACATAAATTTCCAAGTCTTCACATCTATTTGATCTGCCGCAATACGTGAAGCCTGCCCTAGCCGCTATCGCTCACTACCGAGCATCGCTACGCAAAAACAAGAAGGCGTATTGATCACACCCAGGGATTTCACTCCTATTCCGGCAATAATATTTTCGAGTAACTAGATCCTAGCTACCATCTACAAAGTACGACCAACGTCCTGGTCTTCACTCCGTTATACGTGACCCCATAGCCTGGACAATCTCCATATTCCCTTCCTCGATTGCAAACGAGAGACTTTGGCTTGTAATGTCGAGCCTTGGGATTATCCATGTATGTTTCCAGCAACGCCGCAGACTATGTTATAAAGTAAAATGATCTTCCGTATACATGCATGAAAAGGAAGTAAAACAGACATACGAGACTCCGTCATATGTATTTTTTTTTTTACCTTTTGCGAAGAAAACCTTCATCGTCGAAACATCTTGTTTAAAAGACTTCCCCCTCCATGTCCAGCTAATCTTTCAGATGGACTGCCGTCCGATTTTGTCGCGGGGCTGCGTGGCGTGGGTTCATCTACCTTGCTCACCTCAACGTACTCAGCGTCAACATCTTGTTCGTGCGAGGTCCTGCCACCGTGGTGTTTGTCAGGATTGTCTTCGGATGCCAACTTGGTGTGTCCCGGCGCAAAGGAAGGATGGGCTGCGTAGGCAGTGGCCCGCATCTTGTCAAGACCACGATCCAGATATTCCACCAGACCAGCCTTGGAGTCAAACTCGCCATGGCTGTGACTGCTCAGCTGGATGTCCATGGCTTTGCCGTATAGTGATCCACAACGGGCCTTGAATTCGGCCTCTAGTGCTTTCTCCTGCGCCTCAAAGGCTTCGAGCTGCTCTGGAGTTCTCGTGGTCAATGGTCGTGCCCGGTTTTCTCTTTTGATGCCGTCCAACCATGCGGCATATTGGTCTTCAAGTCTCGCGCGATCTGCCTCAGTCTGCGAGGTAGTAGCTTGGCCGCTGATCCAGTCTTTCGCAGCCTGTGTCATCCTTGTACCGACGATGTATTTGTCAAAAGTCTGGCTAAACTCTCTGTAATGACCACGTAGGATGAAACAGTGGCCCATCCAGCCCTGTGAGCGGAGTTTCTGCGCGATAAGCTCTGCTGCAGGACATTCCCATGGGAATTCGAGACCACGGCCGCAGAAAATTAGACACTTGGCTGCCCTCCACTGAGCAAACTGCTTCCTGCCTTGTTCGTCAGGAATAGCGTGCTCGATCAGATCAAGCGGAGCAGCTTGAAGAAAACGCTTCGGGGTTCGCAGGTTGATCGCCCCGTAGATGTGCGATCGTTCGTATTCGCTGGCCGATCTGAGATCAAAAAGGAGGCGATCGCCAGGCAGGGAAAGCTCAAGAAGACGGTTCAGATCAGCTGCCAAGATCATCTGGGATCCGTGACTACTGGTTTCGGGCACGGAGTCTTTGATTCTCATGTTTGCTAGTTTATTGTAGATAGAATCCCTCTCTCTGCGGTGATGGAACCACACCTCAAGATCCCGTAGTTCGATGCCTAAATTAGACGCGATGAAGGCGCTGTGGGCGTCATTGGGCGCTGGGTCTTCTTGATAGTACTCTTGCAGCCGGCTCTCTATGTGTGGTGAAAACTTCTTTGGCTCGGGTACGTGATCTCCAAAAGTTGTTCGTCTCATGGACTGTTGTTGGTTTAATATGATCTGCCTGGATATTACAGGACTTCTTCCAGTAACTGGGGTTGTGGCCTGGCGTTGCTGCGTGTTAAGTGAGGTGGTAGAAACAGCTGGTCTCATGGGCCTCCCATAGCTACCCGGTGATGATGCAGATGGTGATGTCGGTCTTACTGGGGTAGGAGGCTGAGAGGCTGAGCCAAATGTGGTGTTATCCCTGGCATTGCTCGTGTATGAGGGAGAGGACCTGAATTGCTGCTGGAACGCCAAGTTTTCTGTCGCCGCAAATGTTGTCCCTGATACGCCAGTTGCGATAGATTGGTTGTCAAAGTTATCGACGTCTCTTCGTTGTTCTTGAGACGAGACAGGAACTGCGATTCTCCGCTCTACCTGTCTGTCCTTTATAGCTAAGTTGTTAGAGCGGATGAATGCAATAAAAGATACCGCAGGATCCTCTGGAAGGAGATCCCAGACCATGACCGGCATGGAGACAAGCATCAGCGTTGAATGACTCTTGAATGCGCCTTGGACTTTGACATATCTTGCCATGGATGGGAAAGCATTGAGCCATTGTTCCCATGCATGAATGTCCAACTGTTGGTCATCCTCTAGAGCAAGCGAGATCATGACGTGGGGAGTATCCTCATTTGGTTCGTTAAAAGCCAGACCTTCTGAAATGGGATCTCCCGAGTCTGGGGCTCGTCCCGTTAGTAAGGGTGGTGTGGGAAGTAAAGTCGCTGGTTCTTGGACTTTTTCACGTGGGAGCAAGCGGGACAGCTCAATACTGGGGGCTTTGTGGTTGGCCGTCATCATGAAATGGACAGGAGTTGACCGAGCTTCGAAATGCTTGCCGTTTATTGTAATGGGGCGAGGGTGTTTCAGACGCGCCAGCACCTCGGCATGAAGCATAGCGGCAGAAAAGGTTCGCATGCGCCATTCTTGGAGAACTTCAATCAAGGCGTTGGTGAAGGAATGTCGTCCCGGATCAGGAGCAATGGCGTCCCAGCTGGATGCTGATATTGTTTCGGTGATGCTGTTTCCATTGGGGAAAGTGGCACTGGCAGCTCCCGCGCAACAATCCAAAAGAATGAGTACGTCTGATCTGGATCGTTCCAGGAGAGTTTGAATGGCAGACCACCTGAAGGAGGTTTAGTCAAGTTTATATGTGTAATCCGATGTTCTGTACTTACTGTAGCCAAGGAGACGATGGATCACGATTTCTTATGTGTAGATGTCAGAATCAGCTCAACAAGAAGAAATTCACACCAATCAAAAAAAAAAAAAAAAACCACTTACGCGCACCATGTGCTCTGTCTCGACTCATCGATTCTAGCATGTCCTCCATAGTAAATTAAGAAGAGAGTGTCTTTAGATTCGTATTCCTTGATAAGCTGACCAACGCGCATCATCAACTCCAAGTGGGAATTCTCGGATGGAATGGCGAAGATATCAGTCCCAAACGCGTAGTCTTCGCGCAAGCACTTCTCCAAATCCTCCAGCTCGGGCAGGACAAAGAGATCGTCTGAACCCCAATGCAAAAGCAGTGCCTGGACCTTTTTGTACCTTTGTGATGTGCGACCTCGGTTAGGAAAAGCACGCGTAGCAGACTTGGGATGGTGTCAGTGTCCGATGAGCTCAGCTGCCTGAGGGTTTCCAGGTGCGATGAGCTTACATCTTCTAGTCTTCTGGCAAATGCTGCGATATGTTTTACATGGAAGCTCGTGCGACTAATATCGTGCGTCGCTGACCTCGAAAATCCATCTCCAATTCCATTCATCCTCTGGAGTAAATCAAGCATTAGGGACGATGTTCCTCAAATGGCTCAGCCAACTGGCGTCGCTCAACAGGGTAGAACGTACAGGTGCATCGGATTGCAATGCGACATTTCCATAAGCAGCGCTCCTGGAACGAATAGTGAAGTAAGGCTGTTCGTTCCCCATAGTTGAGTGTTTGCCTTGCTACTACCGAGCTAGATGAGCTAAATGAGCTAGATGAGCTAGATTCGGTCACGTCGAGCTGACTCTCGCGTTGGGGAAATTGGCAGACGTCGTTGAGCTGTCGCTTGGGAGGGCATGCGTTATTGTGCTAAACGAATGTCTCGAAACCAGCAAGAGCTCGTCATCATTGCAGTGTCTGCGAAACGTAGAGCCAGAAGTGACCGGAGAGTTTAGAGACAGTCTCATCTTGAAGAAATATATCGAAATAAATTGAAGGAAATGCAAAACATCATGCTCGGTCCCCAAAGCGGTTAGTTAGGCTGGTCATACCGACAGCCTAAAAGAGAAGATCAGCAAGCGTGGGGTAGCCAGTACTCACGATGTAAGCACACATGAGCGGGTCACAAGGTTCTAGATACAAGCCCCGCCCTGGCAGCGCTGAACGTCCAGCGGAGTGGCGGGACCAACCGCGGCGCTTGTAGCGTACACTTCCAGGCATGCACCTTACTGGAGCCAGGGCCTGGCCTATCACGCCTAGCAGCAGTTAGCAGCGTGCTGTTGCTCGCCCAATCACACCAGACTTCATCTTCTTCCGCTTTGTGCTGGATTTCGGTCCTTCTCGACAAAAAGAAAGCAGCTATTCTTAGTCGGCCATCACTGCCTCCTGGCATCTTGATCCAGGGCGACACGTGCAACCTAACATGAAAGAAAGAATAACTTTTGTCCATCCCCAGGGGGCCGATGTAGACCCCGAATCCTTAACGATCAGCAACACAGAACTGCACGGCGCTTCGCTAGAGACAGTTCGGGAAGACAGGTTGACCATCGCCCTTCATGAACTGCCAGCAGACCTCGCCAAGCTTCTTCCTCGTTTCCGAGATCTTAGTTTGCGGTGGGTGAGCCCGTTTGCGTATGACACCTTAGAGCCTTATGTGTCGAGAATATCACCAGGCTTACATATATCATACACGCTTGCCAATGCCGAGGATGCGGAAGCCGGGTAAGTTCGATCACCCAGCGTTTTGATACGGGACAACGTGAGCCAATGCTGAGATTTTTGACCAGGCAGCAAGCATGTATTGCTTTGCTGGGATTTGGCACGAAAGACTGCTCATCAAATGAGGTATGCAACGAAGGAAGACTGCTCATTGAACGATGTGTACGAATAGTCACTGATCTTGCACGACGTGACGTCAGACGTTCACTACCAAAGGCGAGGGACAGTCTGTTGATTCTCCTAGCGCAACGCTTTACGAGCAATTAGAGCGTGTTTCGCCCTTGACAGCTTGGGCTGCTAGGGAGCTCTGTGTCGGCGATGACTCAGATTGCCAAATCCGTTTACAAGGACTATCTAGCACGCCTAGTATTGACGTTTCTTGGGATGATTCAGCACAAATTGTGCGGATTGCCGCAGTATCAGCGCTCCGCAGACAAGACATCCAGGCTTCAAGTATAGTCAGCAGACGTACTGAAGTTGGTATCTTGTCCAAAGACACGCCACTGAACCAACAACCCCACGAGATTGGAGTATCCGGCTTGCTAGCTGTTCTGGGAGAAAATAAGCAGCCGTCAGGAACCATGTTTTCTTTCCCATCCAGACATCGCGCAAGCGAGACTACATTTACATCGAAATTCGTCGAGCCAACAGGATTGCATCCCACACTGCGTCTCACGATGAGCTCGAATCATGCTCCGGCTGCAGATGAGCATTGCGCTCTTTATGCTTATTTTACGCTACCCAAGACTGTTTTTGCAGACAGGTATCAATTTGCTGACAGACTTTTCTTGGCGTCGAAAAATCTGACAGCATTGCGATATACAAGTCTGCCCGTAGATCTCGAAGCGCCAGCTTATACTACCAAGACTTGGGGCTCTACTGTTTTGCTTGAGCTGGCCGCTCCCACTTCCGATGAATCTTTGGCCTGGACTGCCGAAGTGCCTTTGCACTTGAGGTATCTGAAACCATCTCAGACAGGAACCGTTGATATCGAAATCCCATATCCAGCAGTTTTTTGGGCATGTGATTCAACAACGGATGCAGATTACGCTAACAACCCTTTCGACCGTACAAACATTGGCTATGACAGGCTCTTCAGCAGGCCCACGGTCTTCTGGCACGCCAAGCCAGAGGCCGTGAGAGGAAATCGATTGATGTCACCAATTTCTGTGCCCGTCCTGAAGGATCAGGCTACGTCTTGGGTTGTATTTGGAACGGCTGCTGCCATTTTGATAGGCTTTGCTTGGATACTGTGGAAACTTGCCGCTGTACTCACGTCCTCTGGGTATGGGCGCGGGGGTAGAGTGGACAAGGAGATGGAAAGCAAGAAACACAGATGAAGGAAAAACATGGCACCGTATTTTGGAGATTTTTGAGAACACATTACCGGGAGCATCGGCCATTGCAGAAAGATGCGCACATTTACGTGGCTGTTCTGCTTTGTGTGCCACCTCTGTTGATGATGTGCATGGTTCCTTCTACCCTCCTTATAGGTTCATAGGCATGTGCAGGATACTTGACGAATTTCTGAACGGAGGCTAATATAATATAATAAAATAGAATGCAGAGAGAGATGTGGACCCACGTGACTGGCGATGCGTCAAAAGCAGCAAGTTCATTCGGGGATTAGCGGCCGTAAATTCGACCAGGCTTTCTTTTTAAACTTGGACAGAGCGGAGACCAGCCGGCGATTTCTTTCAAATGTTTATGTTTGGCTAATATCGGCTTGACGTCGCACCCGACTGAGCAGTAGACACACACCTGCACTGCCTGCACTGCCTGCACTGCCTGCACTCCCTGGAGGTCGATGCTGTCGGCAGATAGCATTTCTTCTTCGCCGCCGATACATCAAGTCTGCCTCCAACAATTGATCCCAGCCCTTCTTTTTTGTTACTGTCCGCCTTGCGTGTGCAGCAAAACGTTGGAGGGCGCGTGCACGTCATGCCTCACAGCCCAGATCGACAACAACCCACGCCTGTGACTCTTTGGCTATTTTCATGTCGCATAAAAAGAACTTGATTCGACACATTCGCTGCAAAGCCGTCAGAGAGGAGGGATTGGGCCCGTTCAGGGGTGAAATCTCTATGAGGAGTCAGAATGTCGCCCCGGCCATCGTCGGCAGCTACGTCAGCTTCGACACCTGCACAAGGCCATGACGACAGGACTCGGCGCAATGTAGCGTGCGTCAATTGTCGCAATTCAAAAGTGAGATAATCTTGTTGGCTGTTTTCCCAGGCTGGGTGTCTGCGAATGAGTTTTTCTTTTCTTTTTCTTTTTCCTTTTCTGATGGCACTTAGCCCCCCCCCCCCTTCTTTCGTCTCTCTGTCTCTTTTTTTGCCGATTCTCGTTCCTATTATCCACACTCGTATATTCCATCTGTCTCTCCATCACCGTATAAAGAAACGAAGGACGATGGCGATGACAATGACGACGACGACGACGACGATGATGCTAACAATTGCCCCATTATTGGCGCGCAGGTCCGATGCAGAACCAGTCCAGTGCCTGGCGAGCCGTGCCAGCGATGCGCCAAATTGCAGCTGTCATGCGTCGTTGATAAGTCTCATAAGAGAGTGACTAGAAGAAGGTGCGTCGTGTGATCCCTCGAGGGCCTCAAAAGTAGGAATTATACTTGCCTGAGCGCTCTGCAGCTCCAGTGCTGCACATCTCGCTGTGCAAGCGCGCAGCCTCTTACAACAGCAGATCCAGCAACCGCATGCACGCTTTTGAGCCACGACTAACCCTTGATCACTGTACAGTAAGCTGGAACAACTTGAACAAGAGCTGGAAAGCATCAAGCAAGTCGTACAGCCGGTGCCCAACGGGGCTACATCCGCGTGGACGCCACCGAGCCCCCGCGCCGCCATTCCATCTCTTCCAGATCACCGGCCCGCATCAGTCACTACGAGCTCGACTACGCCGACAATTCCTCCTCCTCAGCCTGATGCATCCATTGGCCATGCCTCTGCCTCTGTGCAGAGCTTGGAGCACCGTCTCAAGGATCGGCCAACAGAGGCCCGGATTCTTGAAAACCACGTTGTCTCGGGGCAAGACATTGACTGGTACTTTGCAAAGTGAGATTCGCTAGCATCCCTATCTCTATCCCTATCCCTCTTCCTCGCGCCTTGGGTCAAGTCATGGACTCCCTTGATTGACGCTGCCTAGATATCTGCAACACTTCCATCGTTTCTTGCCCGTGTTGCGAAAAAAGGACCCAGATGAGTGCTATGGATCCAATCAGACACTTTTCTGGCTCGTCATATATGTAGCCTGTCGACGATACTCCAGGGATCCGTCCTTGTTTCCTCTTCTGGCAGAATACCTGGAAACGAACATATGGACAATGGCAGCTGTCCCGGCGGCAAATCTTGATGCCGTTCATGCTCTACTGATCATCTGCGCTTGGCCAATGCCAACTGTACGATTCGTCACTGATCCTTCGCCCACTTTCACGGCAATGGCCATGACAGCTGCCATGAGTCTCGGCTGTCACACAGGACAAGGCAAGAACCCACAATTCATGGTTGGCCTACGACAGCATTTGCAAGCTACTGATGCAGAAGCATCTTCGACCTGGCTAGCATGTTGTGCACTCGCTCAGAGGTATGAATCCGCTTCGGCGCCTGCCTGTACCTCATCCTTTATCCTTGACCAGGAAGCCTGCTGAGTCTTAGAAATGACCATGCACAACAGAACCACCACGGCAGTTGGTCTTTTACCACCCTTCACACAACACAGTGATGCCAAGGCTAAAGCAGCGCTCGACTCTCCCGTTTGGACTGATCTCGTCGTCATACATGACGTGCAGAGGTTCCTCAATCGCTTCGCTATAGCCTTGAGCACGCAAGTTACAGCACATGGCGGCATACATGAATCCGAGATCGCTGTATGGGAAACGGAATTTGAATCTCTCAAGCCTCTTCTGGGCAAGTACGATTCCGGTATGGCCTTTGCTCGTTGTCTCCCGTGTGAACAAGTGGCTGACTTGTAATCATCAAAAGACATTTGTCGGCTCTGTTTTCTAGCTGCCCAATTGGAAATTCAACTCTGCTATTTCTCATCTCCGCCAGGTACTCCTGTGCCGGCTATCAAAGCCCATGCCGTTCGTGTTTTTAGCACAGCTCGCTCGATAATCACCCACTCCGTTGATTTCGAATCTCACACCCAGTTCCTCGCCCATGCGCCACAATGGGTAATGCGAACCAACGTCGATGCCTCGTGCGCCATCCTCAGCATCCTCCACTCTGATTGCTCACCTAACATGAGCGAGCCAGATGCTCATCTGCTTGTCCAACAAGCGTGCAACTGCGTCCTTCGCGGGTCTGTTCGGGATGCCGACCTGGCACATAGGGCAAGCATCATCATGGACACCTTCTGGTCTATCCGGTATCTTGTGCCCAGTTTCGGCCCAAGTCCATCCTCGCGAACAGACAGGCTAGCAGCTGGCGTGACATTCTGGTGCATGGGCATACTGCGAACGTCACTGTTCAACGCCCAGGACAAAACAGACAAAGTCAACAAAGCTCTCGAAGTACTGCGTATGTCTTTTCTCCGTCATCTCCCATCAGTTCCATGGGTGGCTCTGATGCGCTAACACTCGTCGCCAAGAAGGGCAAACCTGTCCCACTACTCAGACAATACCATCCGCAAAGCCCCAGCCGGGCACGCTCAATTCCGACCCCATCCAGGATGTAGACTGGACCATGTTCATGGACGACTTTGGCCTAGTTAGCGATGACACGATCCTGTTGGGCTTGCTGTGACATGTACAGCGGATGCACCATCGGGCACCATCCTGGCGAGCTTACAAAGATGTGATCTTTTCATTCCTATTGCCATGGACCTAGTAATATCAATAATTTAGGCGATAAAAGTCGGTGTAACAGGCGCACTCGATGACGATTGCACCATGTCATGTAGCAATTTCAGTTACGACTATGTTTACAGTTGTCTCGCAGAGCGCGAATGCTATGACTCACCATAAGATGAATTCTGTCCAGATTCTAAAGTGCTGTCCGTGACATTATGCCATCTCAAAATCTAGACCAAACCTGTGTTAGAAGAACGGTCATGCTGGATTCAAAGTGCTGCCAATAGTACATGACAAAAAGTAGTATGAAATTGTCCATTTTGCTATCCAGGAAATCTAGACCAACCTTGGTGAGAAGGGCTAGTATGCTGCACTCTAGAGTACTGTCAATAGTACATGGCAACCAATCGAGCAAGTGGTAGGAAATTGTTCCATTATGCTACCTAGGAGACCTACCATTCAAGAGCAATGCCATCGTAATGCAAAATGTATGCCCCAAACGCCTTTGATCATGATTCTCCATCCATCAACTCTGCGACTTTTTTGATTTTGATTTTTTTTTTTAGTGTCTCGCCATTTATGCCTTAATCGTAAATATCCTGATCCATATCATCACCAACCAACTCTTCAACAGCGTCCTCAGAGTCATCCATCATGTCGCTGTCTTCGCTCATCACACTGTCCGGATGATTCGATATAACAGTGATCTTATCATTGATCAGTTCCACCCTGGCGGTCTCGCCGTCCCGCACATTGCCTCGGAGGATGAGGATCGCAAGCCTGTTCAGGACCTCTTTCTCGATCAGGCGGGAGAGAGGACGGGCACCATAGGCAGGGGAGTAGCCGGCGTTGCCGAGGTAGTCCTTGGCCTCGTCTGATACATCAATCTTGACCTTGCGTCCGTTGTCCTCGAGGCGCTTCTGTATTTCACCGATGCGGATATCGACAATCTTGCGGATTTCTTTGCGGGTCAGTCTGTTGAAGATGACGACTGAGTTAATTCGGTTGAGGAACTCGGGAAGGAAATAGTTGCGGAGCGCGCTCATGACGAGTTCACGAGTTGGTGCGTCGACCTTGCCTTCCCGAGCGCCGGGACGCGTGAGGAACTCTGCGCCAAGGTTGGACGTCATAACTACAATGCAGTTCTTGGCGTCGACAACTCTGCCTTGGCCATCAGTGATTCGGCCGTCGTCCATAAGCTGCAGGAGCACGGTCAAGATCTCCTTGGCAGCCTTCTCGACCTCATCGAACAGCAGGATGGAAAACGGCTTGCGGCGAAGAGCCTCAGTGAGCTGACCGCCAGCGTCATGCCCAACGTAGCCTGGAGGTGCACCAATCATTCTGCTGAGCGCATGGCGCTCCTGGTATTCTGACATGTCGAATCGAATCATGGCTTTCGGATCGTCGAAAAGGAACTCGGCGAGCGCCTTCGTGAGCAACGTCTTACCGGTACCAGATGGACCACAGAAAAGGAAGCTGGGTGGCTGGTTGGGGTTGCTCAGTCCGGATCGTTGCAGACGGATAGCATGGGCCACAGAGGTGACGGCCTCTTTCTGCCCGACGACGACCTTTCCCAATACCTTCTCCATGTTGACAAGCTTCTCCTTCTCTGAAGTGCGGAGACGAGTCACGGGAATCCCGGTCCAGCGGGCCACAATCTCATTGATGTGATCAGCCGTGACAATGTCTGTCACCATTGCAGTTCCGTGGTCGCCGCCGGCGGCATTCAGTGCTGCATCGGCGGCAACCTTTCGCGCTTCCAGTTCCTTGATAACAGCCTTTTGTTCGGGAATGGCGCCATATTGAAGATCGGCTGCCTTGACGGTATTGTTCATGTTAATCGCATCCTCCAGGCGCTTCTCTAATTCATCAAGCTTAACCTTGGCAAGATGAATCTCTTCGCTCCGCTTGATTTCGTTGTTGTACTTTTCTCGCAAAGGCGCCAGCTCTTCTTCGACGTTTGAGGCATCTTTCTTGGCCTGAAGAAGACGAGCTTGCGAAGCTTCATCTTTCTCCCTCTCTAAAGCCGCAATCTCGATCTGTAATTGTCTGAGTTTGCGCTCCAGAGAGTCAATGACTTCAGGTTGAGATTCGCGTGCTACGCGAACGGCGGCGGCAGCTTCATCAACCAAATCAATGGCAGAATCGGGCATTCTGCGACTGGTGAGGTATCGAGCCGCGAGGTTGGCGGCTGCCACGAGAGCGCTGTCAAGGATCGTCACTCGGTGGTGTCTGTCGTATCGTTCTTTCAGCCCTCGTAGAATGGAAATCGTCTCAGGAATGCTAGGCTCCTTTACGATAACCTGCTGGAAACGTCGCTCGAAAGCCGCGTCCTTCTCGACGTACTTTCGATACTCCGCTAGGGTTGTAGCACCAATACAATGCAATTGACCCCTGGCAAGCATCGGCTTCAGCAGATTGGCTGCGTCCATACCACCTTCGCCTGATGAGCCAGCACCCATGAGAAGATGAATTTCATCAACGAAAAGTACAATCATCTCCTTTGATTCTTCAATCTCCTTCAGGACACCCTTCATGCGTTCCTCAAATTCGCCACGGAATTTGCTTCCTGCAACGAGGGCCCCTACGTCCAGAGATAAGAGTTTGCAATGCTTCAAGTTGTCAGGCACATCGCGGTTCACGATGCGCTGAGCCAGGCCCTCCACCACCGTCGTCTTACCAACACCAGGTTCTCCGATGAGAACGGGGTTGTTCTTGGTTCGACGAGACAGAATCCGAATGACTCGCCTAATTTCCTCTTCTCGGCCAATGACAGGATCAATCTTCTTGTCTTTAGCCATGGCGGTCATGTCGATGGTGAATTTTGCCAAGTTTTCGTATTCTTGATCTGTGTCAGCCGTTTTGCTGTCCACTCGTTTCGTGCCTCGAATAGCTTGGACGGCATCTTGAACCAGTTTGGGTTTGGGAATGTTGGCGTCCCGCAGAGCAGTCTGCATGCTGTGGTCCTCGGCGAGTGCAATGATGAGGTGATCGACACCGATATAAGAGTCCTTCTGCACCTTTTGCAATTCCACAGCCTTTCTCAAGACAGCATTGAACGACGGTGCCAAGGCAACTTGCTCTGGTGGAGGGTCTTGGGTAGGTAATCGCACGAGTGTCCTCTTCAAGGTACTTGCAAAGAGTTGAGGGTCGCCATGCGCCCTCTCGACGACTTGTCGGAATAATGTGGCTGACGCATTTTGGGGACCATTTTGTTGATCCTTGGATTGGTCAATAGGGGGTTCTAGTAATGAAATAGCCAGATGTACTGGAAGAAGCTGTGAGTGACCGTATTGTTCGGCCAGGGCCATGGCGTCTCCAACCGCCTTCTGCGCCCTGTCTGTAAAATCCATTCGGGACGTCATTATGTTGGTGTTGTGTATGCAAGAGTAGAAGTGATAAGCCGAATGGTCGAAAAAGAGTTGATGTGCGGTTCAATGTTGTTTGAAGTTCAGTCAAGTATGATAGGTCTGTGAATCTCCGCGTCAGGTATGAAATTGGGCACAAATGATGGGCCAAAGTTTTTCGTTATGCGTATAGCTCAGAAGTGTTTTGATTGAGTATATAGAAAAAGTAAAAGTGAAAAGCAGAGTTGACGTAGCGGCATGGAACGCGGGAATATATCTCAAAGCTGGGTGGAGTCAGGTTTGAAGCAAGACGATTTCTATAGGTGTTGGGAAGCTGCTGGTGAAACCTCGAAGCTAGGCGTATCGCCTGGAAAGCTGCACAGAACCCACCAGAAGCTTCGAGACGTCGAATGACGTCGCTCAGCCGGCAGGTGGGGAGCGGCTACGCTGAATGGATGGCACCCTTCTCAATCACCTGATAGTGGAGAAGGCGTTTTTTTTTGGGGGGGGAGTTAGCTAAGCACTGAAGATCACATGACCACGGCAGTCAGGAGCTTCGGCAGCTGGTTTTCCCACGTCACGAAACTTCAAGGCCAGCTTGGACAACCATCACGGTCAACCCGATCCGAGCAACGAACGGCCGCAATGAACACAGCGTCAAGGCCGCAAATATGCCAATGGTCAAGGATGCTGCGCACATGCGTGCGTCAGGTCCACACGACCGGCCATCAAGAACCTCCAGGCCATGGCGAGAAGATTTGGGTCTTCAGTCACAGGAGATCAAACCAAATAGTCTACTCGTTTTACGACAAACTGGATGTATGTATATTGCGGATGGAGTGAGGCTCTCATATCGGTTACTAAGTCCTGCAACAGGGATTTCACGCGTTAAAGCAACTCCCATTCAATGGCAAGAAGACGAAACCCGCCAAGCTTCGAAAAGACTATTGGTCACCAATGGCCATGATTCGATTCCCCGAAGGACAAGGCGAGGTCGGTCGATCCGTTTATCAAAAGTTGCGCGAATTGAAGCACCTTCACGAGGTGGCTTGGACGGATGAGTTCCGCTATAAGCGCCCCGAAGAATTCACAGCTGCGGACAAGAAGATGATTGCGGAAAAAAAAGCCAAGGGCGACGAGTACAGACCCGTTCGGAGTAAGAAGGAAAGGGGTATTGCCTTGAACGCGCAAAAGACAAACTCAATTGCAGACATGGCAGTCGTTCTCGGCGGACAGGGAAACGGCAACAAAATTAATATTTCTGCAGAGAATAAGAAGAGGGAGCTGGTCCCAGTATGTATCAATTGGGCCAATGATCAGGACAGGAACTACGCGGAGGCTTGGTCGAGTAATGTTACGCATGAGCTGTTTGAGCAACCGGCTTACGAGTCTGGCAGGGAGGCTGAGACCGCAGCTGAATAAACAGGACATATACGCCCCCATGTTCACACGAATCAGTGGCGTTTTCGGCGCAGAATTCTAAGACGTTGAAAATCCCAAGGAGAGGAGTCATTTTCGACCCGACTCGATGGCTTGGAGAAAGAGGAGGAGGAAACCACGGTCGTCAAGCGACCTGAAAATGAACGGCGAGCCATAGAACTACTTAGCTCATGGCGGCCAGGTGCTAGCAGCAAGAGCTGCTGTATCTATGTGTGAAAAGAGCAAAGGCCACTAGCCTAACTTGTACCATATTGTGAAAATAAACGAAGAATCAAGCCCCGTCTGCCAAGGGCACGCACCAAGAACCCGCAGGTCGGACATATATTCCAAGAGAAAAATTCCCGACCGTCATAATGTCCTCGCATGCATTTGTCCTCCTTGATATTGGCCAGTCACTTCTCTGACGCTCCTCTCCTGCTACTCGATGGTCGTGCCAAGACTGCGTTTAGACCTTGAGACAGTACTGCTTCATGTGCTCGTAAAGGGGAATATTTTCATCGACGCATGCGCGGATCTTCTTCTGAGCATCGGCGCCGTATTTTTCTTCCCACTCTTTGTTCTCATCCTCCACAGTGGGCGTTTTCTATGTGAATCAATTAGTTATGTTTTTTATGCTATCAGTTTTTTTTTTTTTCTTTCTTGGTAACATACTTGAGCATGTGTTCGGCCTTGAAGCCCCGCCGTGCCTAATACATCGTTGTGGAAGCCGTTCCACTTGGCGAAGACTTTCTCAGCGTGTTCCTTGTCACTGTCATCCCACTTGAGCATGCTAGGGTGATAATCGATTCCCGTTCGCTCGCAGAATTTTTTAATCATAAGCTCTGGGTTGTCCAATAAATCGTCAGCGTCCACGACGGTGATTTGGCTCTTATCAACGAGCCCAGTGGTAATGGCGTAGTCGAAGAACTTGACAAGCTCTTTGTAACCCATCTCGCTAGGCCAGAACTCGTTAAATCCGCTAACTTCATTAAGCGGTGGAATGCAGCATCTCCAGAAAGAGGGGACAGATCGTCTGGGATGGCGGATGAGAAAGGTGAAGTGGAAATTTTCCAATTCTTTTCTGGGAATGACAGTGGGATTGTTCTTTTCCTGGCCACCGCCAAGGGATGCGGCAATTTTGGGGTCGTTTTGATTCTCTGGCTCAGGAAAGAGGTAGTATGCCATGTCTTTGATGAAGACGCGTTTGCCCTGCGTTTTCATCGTCAGTAAGGCCATAGAAGATGTGCTTGTCAAATCATATAATCATGCGCCGAAATACGAGTCAAGTCTGACAAAGACCTCCAAATATCGTTATGCATTGACCCAGGAGATTCTCTCTCGCTTGAGGGATGTCCTCACAGGTGCATTCTGAGTATGACCAAGACATACATACAGATGCGTTTGATGGATCCCCACCGTCACCGCGGCGGCAACTGTTTCGCGGCAACTGGATGAAAATGAAAGGGCCAAATTACAAACCTACCTGCTTTTGAACATCTTCAAGCATTTGCAACGTACTTTGAAAAGTCGCATGCGACACACCGCTGGCCTCTTGACGGGCAGGGTCATCCTTGAACCGGGAGCTCACACATTCGGGGCCAAAGTAGAATGCGTCACCGAATGGCTCGTGTTGGCTGGCAAGCGTATCTCTGCGTGTCATGAACACCTGTGAATCGGGGTCAGGCAGTGATCCCACATCAAATGTCGCGCTCTCTTTGCATGGGAAGTTCTAGTGATTTTTGCGACCGCGACCGCGGACGGCGATATATCGCGCAACATTGCTTTGGAGCCGAAGCAAATGGCGAATTGGTACTTACGCGCTCGAAAGCAGAAGAGCACGCACGGGGGTGCGTCATGCAGAAAATAGGTCTGGGAGCCATGATGAACGGTTGGAATGCAGGTAAATTTCTGGGCAGGTATAGTAGACAGGATGACTGGAGTGTCGCGAATCGAAAGGAGAATGTTCAGTGCAAGAAATGTGAAAACGAAAGAACGACGGCTGGCGGCAAACAGTGACGTAGATTCGGGTCATCGCTGCGAAAACTATCTGTCCATCAGGAGAAGGGTCCGCTGGAGGTGGAGGCATGATATTCAAGTCCAAGACTACGCCAAGTGGACTAGATGGGGGGACTATTCCGTAGATGGGGGACTAGATTTTGACTAGATGGGGTGGTCCCGTTGTTCCGCTCGCTCAATCCCCCATCCTCGCCGTTGCGTTGAATCGACTCGGAGCATCGGGCGGTCGAGCTAAAGTTTGTTTCGCAGCCACCGACGACCCGATGCTCATGATAGCTTATGCTTATCTCAGATGCAGAATGGCAGATGCGCACGCAGCATATGCGATGCAAATGCATCAGGACAATGTGTTATAGTGGCATGTCTCTAAAGCTGGTGCTGAAGTCCCTGTTCCTGTTGTTTATCAATAACAGTTACAATGCACTGCGAGGTTCTTCTGCATGCTTAGTATATGCAGGTCTTTTTCACCGCCTGTCCAGATGGGTCAGGGAAAAAATGGGGTCTGTCTGTCCTCTTTAAATCTTTCACCCTTCACCTATCTTATCCGAGGCTGAGGACCCAATCAGAGAAGCTGTGATGTCCATGGAAACCACCTGCTCCCTCTCCCCTAAATTACCCTAAACCCTCCACCGAAACTTCAAGACATGAGGCTCTCAAACGTATTCTATTTGTTCCCCTATCCCGATGCTATAAAAGTGATTTCATTCCTCTGCGCCCTTATCATGTCTGCATGTGAAACCGGCTTTTGCACATCCTATCCACTTAACCAGTCCCGTTCCCATGCATCGCGTTATACGTCGTTGTCTGCTGAAGCTCAAGATGGTTGTTCAGCGGAGCCTCGGTTGACGAAGACGCGTCTCAGTCTTGCCAATACTGAAGTTAGATCCTATTCGTGTCTCATCAGGACGAGTACAAAGTAACAGATTCCCGAAAAAGATATTCACAAGTGGTTTTGCGAAACAAAGAGGAGGGAAGAACAGCACAGCGGCCCAGGGCCTAGGCTTCCTTACCTTTTGACTGTGGCCGGAACTTGCACAATTTTCTTAGTTGAGCCAGCGCATTAGAATGCAACTCTAGCCTCTGCTTTAGTTTGATGCGCTCTTGTGCTGCTGTTGGATTCTCAGCAGCCAATTCCAGAACCTCTGCGTCGTGTATGTTGTAGATGTGTGATGGCTGGAACACGGTTCGTAGTTTCTGGATCAGGCAACATTCAACGCCTAAAGTGCTAATATCATCAATGTACTTCTCGAGGGTTACCTATGAAGCGAACGTTAGTCTAAGATTCTTTTTCTTCGGAGAGCGCCCAGCCACTTGCATTATAGTAAGCCTCCATGTAGTCGGCAGCTAGAGCGCTGCCATACCACTTCGCATCCATGTCCGTGCCTGTAGTCAACAGGCCGACGAGTGCTTTCTTTGGTATCCGGAAGTACCTGGGGGAAGAGCTGCATGTATAATGATCGAGTTTTTCGATCTGTTTTAGAGCCTCCCTTTCTCGTCTTTCAGCTTGGGCTTTCAGAACTTTCTCGGTCAGAGCATTGTTGTAGGTTATGGGATGGAGAGTCTGATGGGGCAGGAGAAGCTGTGCAAATTGTTCTTTCAGGTTTTCCGCTAATGTGTCTAGGGAGACAGATATCTTAGAGCCGAGTCTGTCAGCTGTTTCTTCGACCGCGACATAATGGATCATCATATGGCTGATGTTATTTACCTCCGCCAGCAAGTTGCTAGCCAGAGACTTCGAGATTGCCTCCCACGGCTTACATTGCTCAGAGAACAATTCGCCAACAATCATGGGATTAAAAGTGCCCGGAAGTTCGCAGCCTCGGTTCCGGTCAATAAGTTCACCGACCTCATCGATATAAGTCGATCTCAGGACTTCATTCTCGGCTAAGCGCATGTCGTTTGTATCGATTTCGTCTTTCAAGTCGACGATCACTCTGCTGCGCCCTTTTCTGTGCATCTCGTCTTTGAAACCTGCCAGTAAAGACTGCACCACGGCTCGAAGGCGTCGCTGAAAACCCTCCGCGGATTTTGCGCTACCAAAGAACGGATCACTGTAGTTGCCATCAATAGCGGCGTTGATAAGGTCATAGTATCTGTGACTGATTTGAAGGAGGTAGCTTCTCTGCTCGGCAATGTTCTCACGTGCCTCACCAAGCCTTCTTAGTTTATTCTTGCATTTGGAAATGCCTTCTTCAACATCCTTGATCAAATGAGGCAGATGAGTAATGATCTGATTTTTCAACACCAGGCTCAAGCGAGTCCTGAGGGCTACCACACCGACCGTAGATGAGTCCAGCGTTGCCCATACACCTCGGGAAAAGAAAGCATGTTCAGCATCGTCCCGTTCTTGAGAAGAAGCATTAGCCATGACCATTTGGTAGTCACGATTCTTCAAGACATGCCAGCCTAGGTGAAGACAAACGTCCTCATTCTGAGCTAATCGCACATAGGCAGCTTCACTCTCAGATCCTTCGTCGAGAGTGTCCGGCTTCGTGATGACGCCAAGAGTTCGATCACCTTTGGGATCATACTCTCTGGCCAGACGAGTCACTCTCTGCAAAGCGAAATCGCTTTTTGCTGAGACAACTGCCAGAATGATGCTTCGTGGTTGAGATATATATCTCTGCGCCATTTTTTCCACAGTCTCGGCATCCTCATCTGATTGAGCGCTGTTACCGGCCTGGAAGAGGCCTGGGAGGTCAATCATAGTGAGATGTGGCTGCTCAGGGCCGGAAATCTCGATGCGCAATATATCATCGCTAAAGTTTGTGAGATTTGGGCCGATACCCATCGCGGCCTTGGCAAGCTCAATGACGTTACCGAGGTCAAACACACCATCCTCGAATTTTGGAGAGAACTTCTTCAGTTCTTTCTGCTGGGGTTGAGGACATTTTCCCCCTGGGATAATGGATATCTTTACGCCCTCATGGGGGTGGCGCCGGAGGGAGAATTCTGTGGCAAACCGAGTGCACAGATTGTCCTTGGTAGGGAAGGCAATGCCAGATATAGCCTCCAAGACCGAGCTTTTGCCCGCAGACTGATCGCCTGTCACCACGATTTCTGGAAGCGCTACATGGCGGTTGATGCCCTGCTCACGCAAGTTGTCGATTGTATCAAGCAGATATTTGTGCTCGGTCGATGGTATATCGACGGCAACAGCCATGTTGACTGATTTGAATTCAATTTTACCAGGGTAGAGAGTTCAGAAAGGTTATAGTTCGTCTTGACAGTTCATAAGAGCGAGATTAAAGAAATAGGGCGTCATTAAAGGGTAACTATTTACCCAGCTGCAAGAAGACGAAAGAGAAGAGAGAGAAGTACGAGGCAGGCTCACAGAGTTGTGAGTTGTGAGTCTATATATTTACAGAATAGTGGCCTTCCAGTTGTTCGCAGTGGCAGCAAATATCACCGACCGCAGATGCTGGCAGCTGCACTACCTCGCAGCCTAGGGCAATGGAATATAGGCAAGTAAGTACCAGTCAACATATCGCATCAAAGGCTATCTGCTGAGTGCCGTCATGAGGCTTTACGATTTCTTGACGTGTATATGGAATTCATCTGTGTCTCTCCCAACTACCTAGCCAGCGCCATGTTTGGGCAATTTGACTGATTCCTTCCAATGCACCTTTGACCCTTCCATCAAGATCATGATACTTGTGGCCCTCAAATTCCACAAAGAATATATATTGAAATGGTGCTAATAAGCTTGGACGACTGTTGATGCTCGTCAGATTGAGGTTAAATTTCTGGAAACAACTTAGAACGTCGGCAAGAGCACCGGGTGAAGCATGCGGCACTGTAAAGGATACAAGTGACTTGCTCCCTGATTTTGCAAATGACCATCTTTGCAGGTCCCAGTCCCTGGGAATAGCTGAGTTGGTGCCGATGATGAGAAAGCGTGTCGTGTTATCTTCTCGATCTTCTATATTCTTGCCCAATAAATCTAGGCTGTACAAGCTTGATGCCAGTTGATTGGCTATGGCAGCCCATGTCCCCGTCTCATCTTGACTAACAATTTCGGCAGCCTTGCTTGTCGAACTTACTTCAAATATCTCGACGCCTTTGAGGTATGTGGATATGAACATGTTGCACTGGCCAAATGCTTGAGGGTGCGAGTACAGTCGTGTGATGTGACGTAGACTGCTCAGCGGTGCTGATCTGGGCTTAGAGGGACTCGGGTTTGTTGCTGTTGGGGTGCAAGTTCCTGATTCCTCATTGAGCTCGTCGAATTTCCCTTTAGGGTCCTTATAACCGAGCAGACAGTGATGAACGTCAACGAAGATCTCGCCATCCACGGTTATGTCCTTGTACAGACCATCCCGATCGGCAAGATTGTCGAGTGTGAAAACAACAGATCCATTGGTCGAGTTTTCAAATGGCACAACTCCTGCTGTGACATTTCGGTGTTGAGTTTCATCAAAGACATCTTATGACGCAATGTTAGAAAGAGTGTCATTAAGCCTCTTGAGCAACGGGAACCAGGGTGTCTCCATTCTGATGGGGTGAGGTGGGAACTACGCACCATCGATAGTGACGACAGGTCGCAACTCCCACTTCTCCTCGGGGAACACTTGCTGAACAGCCTGTATGCAGAGTTAGCCCACATGGAAACATTTTCGATATATTCATTCATTGTTCCAAGCAAAGGAGACACTGGGACGCTCACCTGATGTGAATACGAAGCAGTTGGCCCGAGGAAGCTGACGACTGATTTAGAATCAGTTGCCATGATGCTGTAAATGCCGGGCAAATTGCCGAGCAACGAACGCACTCAAGCCTCCTCCAGCTTGGGTATTGAGGCAGCTCCGATACGTTTTGTCCCGTGGTTGAAAGGGCTAGCGGGAGTCGTGAAACAACGTTCCTCGTGCAACCATGAGCCAGCTTGTGTGGCACAGAGCAACGTCGGGTTTCAAATACCCGGAACTTCCGATGTGATGCCCTCTTGAGTCGTCGGCGCGCGTTCCAATTACTAGCGAGCCAGTTATTGGAGGCGATATGTGTGAGATGGCGCGCCACCGCCGCCAGGAAATGCTATGCGCTGCCAAGTCACCCAAGTCACTGGCTACAAAGGGCGCGAGGGTTTTTTTTTTTTTCCTTTTTTTCCTTTTTTTCCCTTTTTTCCTTTTTTTTTAAAAGTGGGACGACGGTTGAGCGCCAAGAGGTTGGTTGGTGGGGTCAAAGCTCGAAGTGTCCCAAAATCGGAGTTTTATCCGCAGCTGGCTTTGGATAGCGATACGCATGCCATCTACAACTGCATGAACAATGTCTAGCCGAAAACTATAAGGTTGAATTCCAACAACATGGCTCTGCTAGCGTCACATTTGAGTCTCAGTGAGGTGGAGTTTTTCTGGTAGGTTGCCAACTTGGTTGTCCTTGCTTTCAATCCACGAACCTCAACACCAACCTCATTTTCTTTGATGCGCGACATGGGACAACCATAAGGATCGGCAAGTGTTTGGCACATTTCAAAATTGAGTATGTCCATTACAGGCATGCTAAACCCATTGATAGGAAACACTACCAGTTCGAGGCCCCTAGAGAAAGGTCCGCGAGATTCGTGCCGTTCTTCGGTGGCCTAGCTGGTAGCATGCTTGCATTTCAAGCACTCTGCGAATAGGCCTTTTCCGGATGCCGCCTTCCGAATCTTAGGATGATACATCATCATCAACATGAACCTCCCGGTGCTCCATGTGGTTGCATCGCAGTCAAACGCGGAATACGGAGTAGCAGGCGGTGTGGTGTGGCTGCACAGACATCAGCCCAGCCTGCACGTCATGCAGGACTCACGAACTTTATGGGATAGCACCCGCAACGCACAGCCGGTCACGAGAACCCGGGAACATGCATGGCTGGTTAGTCGTGGCAGCTAATTGTGCTGTGTCTCCGATTCCTTTGATATCATCGCGGCTTCAGCGCAAGATGTTCTTGGGGCTAAAATAATTGAAAGCATGTAGGCTTGCCGACTTTTGCTGCCGTGCGCGTCTCGCGTCTCGCATCTCGCATTTCGCGTCTCGCGTTTCATTCAGGTCCGTGAGAACGAGCAGAGCGGCATTTAGAAGCCTTGCAAGCCAAAACCGCCAAGTGGCCTTGCCCCCGACACTTGATGCTCCTGCGGCCCGCCCGCTGATGCTGCTGCTGCTGCTGCTGCTGATGCTGATGGGAATACGGAGTAATACTTATCCAATGCTCTGAGCTCACGCACTCTGCAACGCGACACATGCACTTTGAGGGGGGTTCGTCCTGGAAGATAGCGACAACAGGCTCCGGTTTATGATAGATGACCTGGGAATCCGGATGTAGACTGCTGCCCTAAATACTACCCTGCGTGCCACGTTTATGGCTCAGTGGGATGACATTATGTAAAATGCCGACTCCCTGGGCGACGGTGTCCAACAAGATAACAAGTTCTGAGTTGATGACCAAGTCGGCGTCTAGTGCACATACTCGGCGCTCGGCGCATCATCAGCGTATCAGGGTTCAGTGATTGAACAAACAAGATGCCACCACTCATTCAACTCAACAGCCCAATGGAGAATTTTCCTCTCACTCATATCGCGTTATGGGACCACGGAGCACCCCATGCAACATCAATTTTTACGACGGAGGCACGAAGCACATACGTGCGTAACAGAGCACAGAGCACAGAGCACATTACCACCCTTCGTTTCTCTTATACTACCTTAAGGGACTCGGCCTCGTGATGTAACTATTCATGCACCCGACTACGTCAACAATGACGCAGGCCATACGCTTCAAAATAGTGTACGCACGCTTCATATGCTTGCCCATCGAGTTTCATGTCTCGAATGGGGGCTCGATCAACGAAAGCCACCAAGTAGTAGATGATGATTGTACGGAATAACGTGCTGGGAAAACTACGGAATGGGTTTTATTTTTATTTTTATTTTTATTTTTATTTCTTTGTTTACACAAATACTAGCACCTGATACATCAATGCTAAACCCAAGGTGTGTGGTAAGCTGACGTGCAATGCTTGCCGTGCAACCTGGACACGATAGGGAAAGCTGTGTCATCGGGCTTCACGAGTTCCAGCCATATTAAAGTTTACTTTATAACAATTCCTGTACGGCTAACCCGTGCATACCCGTTTTTATATATCAAAACATTAAACTTGCTGTTATTGAGCACGAGAGCTGTCTGGTGTCGTCCTTTCGCCAGAAACAATTCGTCCAGGTCAACAGGTAGCTAGATAACTTACCGCCTGATCAACTGGGTGTATGCAGATATCCATTCAACCTGGGAAGTCGAGAACGGAGACGGGCTCGGTAAGGCAAAGAGGAAAGTCGCCGGACTTGACTTGCAACTCTAGGGTGCTGGGTCGGCCCCTCCTTCCCTTTCTTTTTTCCACCTGCGTGCATGGGTATTTATTTGTGAGGATTCTTGACTTTAACCCAGCTGGTGATTGGCTTAGGCCTTGATCCGCTCGCTGATGTTTCCGCCCCCGGGCTTTCTTTTTGTTTAGCCTCCCCTCCGTCAGCTCATTGACGATGTCGAAACACCGCCTGTTTCATCCTATGTGTGCTGGCGCCTATCATGATGGAGCTGGACGAGGGGAAGTCTGACGGGCGGGTCTAAAGTGGAGACAGGGGTCTTGACATTACTCATTAGACTGTGTGCCCTGTGGTCCGTACCCCATACGGAGTATAAGGTAAAAAGGTGGTTGTGGAGGCCCCACGATGGCAGCCACGATTCCAATGACGCTCCGGTTTCTGTTTGTCTCTTGCACATCAAACACGAATGACGGACGGAAATGTGTAAAATCTGCAGGTGATAAAGGTGCTGTATGATTGCAGATGGATATCAGCTTCGGAAGTCTGATGTGCAGATACCCGTACATGCGAAGGATCATTTGCCAACGGCGACTACGAGAATAACTGCAGGGATCCCGAAGGACTCACTTGCAGTCGGCATGCGTGGAAAACATCTCGAAGTTTGGCAAAGGTTTTCATGATCCCCCGGGGTCAGGCTTAACTGAACTGTGCTTCACTTCTCGATTTCCCTAGGGAAGTCGCAGAGTGGTTACCAACAGCAAGTCAGCCAATCACATGGGAGTTTACAGGCTATAATAGATTTCTAGACTTTAAAAGGGCAATAGAAGCTCCACTTATCCGTAAGTTTAAAAGGTGTTCAATAGCGACCAACTACGCCGAACGGAGTATAGTACGTATAGTACCTTGCTATCGAACCACCATCTCTGCATAATCTAGGTGTGTGGTTTATATTGTGTCCAAAAGGACACCGTTTGGTAAAGGTACAAAGGGCGTTGTCTGTTGCCACAGGGAATTTCCCGGTCTACCACGTCACCCAACCCCACGTTGTGTCACCAACGTGGCTTCACCCGCCGCAGCCCCATCTCGTTATCGCGAACAGGGAGAACCAGGAAGCATCTTTGTAATTCTTCTGCAAGGCTTGAGCTTCACCTCGCAAATATGCCTCCCATGAGACATTGTTTGCTAAATGCAGCAGACAAAACATCTCAAGAGGTCGTGGGACATTGTCTCGTGCTGAAACTTGCTTGACGTCCTGTGCTTAATAAATATGGACAACCGGTTGTGATAAACCACAAGCAGACATGCACATCCTCATGACAATGGCATTTGGGTGTCATGAGTCAAGGGACGTTGATGGAATACTTGTCACGATACTACTCAGTAGTGAACTTTGATACTTCTATTTACTAGTCACGTCTGAATAAGATTGATGACACCGGAGATCCTCCGCCCGCTTTTTTTCTTTCTTTTTTTTTTCTCTAAATTTCTAATAACCATGACGCCTAGGTGTTGCCACCTCTTCAACATACTTACCGGGTGTTATGATACTGTGCGGTGAGTGAGAAGCTCCGTAGTATTTACTGTACTATACAAACTGAAGGTACCACCATGGCACGGTTAAACATCCCGACACCGATAACCTCGATCGCCCCACCAAGTTAATAGTCGTTGCCAAGAAAAGAATTGAACACGGTTCTTTTGTTTCGTGTCAAGTTCTTCCTTCGGCCTCAGTGAAGGGAAGGATCAAACCGCATTGAAGCTTTGTTGACTGGATTCCATTCAAGGGGTAATGCTTTTGGTGCTCAACGCAGCAAACACATTGATGATGTGTTTGGGTTATGACGACAACCATGTGACACTAATGGTAAAACGACGCGTACGCCATTATAGCCTTGCCATGTTGATGAAGACAGGGTGCAGAAAGCAAGTGGATTGACTTTCGCGGCCGGCACCTCGCAGACGTCAATTGGAAGGGAGCGGTGGATTGGAAGCGCTGGCGACGGGGCGGAAGTCAAAGAGACATGGAGCCACAAAGGAAATAAATGGGGCGCGCCCACGTTGGCGAGTTTCAACTTTGTCCGCTAATTCGCATACGGCGACAGCGAGCAGGCAGCCAAGCCGTAGCCACTGACTGACTGACCGACTGACTGATGCAGCGGTTGGCCGTGTGAGATTAGATTGCAGGGATCGCCCTGCCGGAGACTGGCCTCAATCCGGTTCAAACGGCGCCCGTCGGGCTCCTGCGTTGGTTGGTTGGTTGGTTGGTTGGTTCAGAGGGCAGGCATGTCGAAACTCGTGTGCTCAAAAGTTCGATTGACCCGACCAGACAGTAACTAAAGCCACACTCCCTGGTGTCCGTCTGTGTCCGTCTGTGTCCGTCTGTGTCCGTCCGACAGCACGCGACAGGTGAGCAGGCGCCAGACCAGTTGCAGCACCTTTATAGACACCTTTATAGCTGCCTTAGGTACCTTGGTAGGTAGGTACCTTTTACGCACAGCGGCACTGTAGCTGTACACCTCAAAGTACCTAGGTACCTACCTCTTTGCGGAGCACATCAACGTCCTAGGTTCCTAGTAGTCTTGCCTATCGGCAGGCGCAGTCACTGGAGAGATCTCCTGAGTTCGGCTAAAGCGCCTCAACCTCAACTGCCCCATGGGCCCCCCCAACCTTCGATTTAGCACCACCTAGGCGGACCGTGTAAGCAGCCGCAGCCCCAAACAGCTGTAGCCACACTGCAATCATCAATCCGAATGGACTTGGTACCTTCCTGCCGGAACACACCCCTGTCGGCCCGCGTTTTACATGAATGATTTGCTTCACGCAAGAAAGAAAAAAAAAAAAAAAAGAGGCACATCGTGTCTGGTCGGCCCGTGTGAGCGAGTCCGCTAAACCACGGCCCCGCCAGGAGGCGGCTCCAGGAAGGGACGGAACCTTGTTGCTAAACCCCCAGCCCCCCCCCCCCCCCTTGTGGGCCAACTATTACGACTTGCTTTTTTGTATTATTATTCACCGGCGTCCCTCCGTCACCACTTTGTCGGTTTCTGCTGACGACCAACGTCTCAACGTTCGCTTTTGCATCGCAGCATTACGCCTCGACCTGCCAGCGTGGCACTTTGCTTCTGCGTGCAACACTCCCAGACTGAGGATCTGGTATCAACTAAGCGTCAAGGGATCGTCAGGAGAGTCCCCCTTCTCGCCTCACCAGTTCATTGTACACCCTCATTGCGCGCCGGCTTCCCTGTCGCCCGCTTGACCCGGTTCCCATCGGCCGCTCTGTATCCGACCTCAGCAGTGATTGATTAAGGCACTCTCGCCCGGGGGTCAAGTCGATCGGTCATATCTCTACCCACAGTCATGGCCATGTTGTCGTCGAAATCGCCGTTTCCCGCGGCTCTGTCTACGTCTCCAAATCCGTCACCTACTGCCTCTCTTCCCTCCTCCGTCCCGCCATCAAGGAGAGTTCTGACCATGCCTACGTCGACCCAAAACTATACCAGCCCCACCGAATCCGAGTTCTCAGATACTGATGGACCTGATTTGGTCAGGAGCTGGGATGAAGAACGAGTCTGCGAGTATCTTCGAAGCGTCAAATGTGGTGACTATGAGAAGATATTCCGCAAGAACCATATCAATGGCGAGAATCTTTTGGAGATGGATAAAGAGGTATTGAAGGAGATGGGTATCGAGAAGGTCGGAGATAGAGTCCGCTTGTTCTTGTGCATCAAGAAGCTGCGGACCAAAACATATGCGAACCAGAAGAAACGCAACAGGGTGAGTGAAGAGTGAATTGCACGCGTTTCCTTGCTGCCCCTACCTACCTTTCTTCCCGTCTACCTATCCGACAACTGATCATTTTGTAGGATTCCTTTTCTGGCCTCGACTCCTACCCATCTCTCACATATTCGAACGCAGCTTCATCCCAGTCTCTGTCCATGCCACGATCGGCACCAGCAACGTCTACGAATCGACGCTACTCGCGTCAAATAGACGGTCCCTCTCCTTTGGAAGCTGGTAAGTCTGCAGTCACCTGTCTACCAGTTCCTCTGTAGCTCGAGGGCGAGCAGCATCTAATATGAATACTTTATTGCTAGCGCGCCAAGCTCGATTTCCCGCAGGCGTCGGCTATGTGAGCAGCGTCGGTCAAAGTCAGCCCTCGAGACCCCAGGGCTCATCATCAGAGGTCCCTACCAGCCGACTTGCAATTTCCCATACAAGAAATAATTCCAGCATGGATGGCTCCTTGATGGCAACATTACCTCGCGGCCAGGATATCATTCGAGTCATCTCTACCGGAGGCGTTACCAAGGTAGTCAAAATTTCAGACTGCAATACGTGCGAGGATGTCATGCGAGTCACTCTCCGCAAATTTGCTCTCCGGGAGGATCACGAAAGGAACTATTGCTTCTGGGTCCTAACTGGCATCGACCCTGACCCTTCTCAATGCAGACGACTGGGTGATACAGAATTATGGCGGATCATCAAGGACCAGAGACGGCCTGAACGGAATCGTCTTATTTTGCGGCGGGTGCCGGCAGGAGAGCCTGGTGACCCTGAATTACAGCGAGCAGCGGCTATCGCCATGGAAGAAGAACAACAGAAACATGCCAAGGCTCTGGAATCAGCGGACAAGCGAAGCCAGCTCAAAGTCCAAAAACTTCTGGGGGAGAACTGGGACGACCAACTCCAACAGCCCTTATCTCCCGTCCTTTTCCAACAAAGAGAGCGACCGCTTGCAGAGGTGGTTGGAGACATGGATCGAACCGCATTAGCCGATGCTCGGAGCGCTCAGAGACGAAAGCTCCGTCAATTTGGCGGCCTCCGTCCTCCCAGCGAGCTGATCGCGTCCGATCTGACCTCTTATTTCCCTGATCATCGCCGCGAGGATATTGACCGCACCGCCCGACTCTCAATGAGGCGTTCTACGCGCTTGAGCAAGGTCAACAGTCGACTTAGCGTAGCCAGTAGTATCAGTCTCGCCTCGAGCATTCAAGACGCTCCACCTATCCCTACCATTGCTGACTCGTGGCTGAGTGGCGCATCACACATTGCCAAGGTCCGACATGGTGACTCTCAAGGCCGCATCCCTACCATTTACAGCAGAGACTCGTTTGCTTCTTCTTCTCTAGGTACTCTTCAAGAAGAATCGTCGGTGGAGCCGGACCGAAAGTCGTACGTCTCCTTCACAACAGAAAGTGGAGATGATAGTACTGCTGTGGATTCTGTTCCAGTCAGCATCACCGATCCTGACGGCAACACTGCAAGCACAAGCTATTTCGATGGTGATGGCTCGACAGGATCAGGCTCTTTCAGCGACATCCGCCAAGCCCTGACGAGCGACGGCGGTGAGATCGACGAAGAGCTCGAAAGCTTCTTGGCTGGCGAGTCTTGGGATGACAATAAGTGGATGAAGGGTGCTTTGATAGGCAAGGGCTCATTTGGATCAGTCTATCTGGCCTTGCACGCGGTGACTGGCGAGCTCCTTGCCGTCAAGCAAGTTCAGACTCCAGCCCCAGGGGCCACCGGGCAAAGCGAGACTCGCAAGCGTGGCATGATTGAAGCCCTCAAGCGCGAGATGGGCTTACTGCGAGACCTGCGACATCCCAATATTGTCCAGTACCTGGGCTGCAGTTCCTCGGCAGACTACCTCAACATTTTCCTCGAGTACGTTCCTGGTGGATCTGTCCAGACGATGCTGAACTCTTACGGCGCCTTGCCTGAACCGCTTGTCCGTAGCTTTGTCCGACAAATCCTGATGGGGCTATCTTATCTCCACGGCCGCGACATTATCCACCGTGACATCAAGGGTGCCAATATTCTGGTTGATAACAAGGGCACGATCAAAATCTCCGACTTCGGCATCTCTAAGAAGCTGGAGCAGTCCAACATTTTAGGCAACGCCAAAAACAACCGGCACCGACCATCTCTCCAGGGGTCAGTGTTTTGGATGGCCCCCGAGGTTGTCAAGCAGACACACTACACCTTGAAGGCTGATATCTGGTCTCTTGGCTGCTTAGTCGTGGAGATGATGACGGGCAACCATCCCTTCCCCGACTGCAGCCAGCTGCAAGCCATTTTCAAGATTGGCGGGGGAACAGCGTCTCCCACAATTCCGGAGCATGCGAGCGAGGAGGCGCAGAGCTTCCTCCGGCAGACATTTGAACTGAATCATGACTTGCGACCTAGTGCAGACGAGCTAATGCTCAGCCCCTTCTTGTCTCACTTGACATAGATGAAGCCTTCTACCAGTCAATCAGTTCTCGTTTTTTATTTATTTCATTTTACCCTTTTGCCCCCAGTTGTTTCACTATCCTTTTTCATAAGACAAGGTTGGGCAGGTACCAACCAACGCAATGCGGTTGATCCACAATAGAGCAAAGAGTGCGCGGATGCTTGGCAAACGCCAGGAGGTGTCCAGTTGAATTGGCACGTTTGGGTAGCAAGGGAGAACAGATGACGGCGTATTTAGCTAATGGAGGAAGAAGCTCATGATGTGAAAGAGAGTGTATGTATGATATAAAGACTAGAAGCAAATGAATAATGAGCCGTCCAAGGCATAAAGGCCCAAGAAGTCATTGGGACACAGCGCCGGGTGTCTGAGTTTGTTTCACAATTGCAAGGCTATATGAGCGAGACATGGTAATTAGCCTCCTGTTGCGTCTGCCTCCTGTTGCGTCTGCCTACTGATGCCTACTGATGCCTACTGATGCCTACTGATGCCTACTGATGCCTACTGATGCCTACTGATGCCTACTGATACCTACTGATGCCTACTAATGCCTACAACGACTTTTCCACTTTGGTCGAAGGACCTGGGTTGTAGACCTGTTGGCTGCACGCCTCTCTCCCGTTCTATCCATGTCAGCAAATTTTTATTCTCACCGCCTATCACAGCATTAATAAGTTTGCCCCTTTTCCTTTTGAATTCACTTTATCTCCCAAGAGCCTGGTCAGGCCAGCAGCATTCTGCCTTTCTAAGATCCCATCTGCGTCAAGTTGAGCCCCAAGATTCTTACGCCAAGGACTGGTGTCTAGTGCCAAGTCATAAGCCGCATCACAGCAGACTTCGTCCTCGTCGAGCCCATTACACGCCATGATGCCGGAGCAAGAAGACGCCAACCACTCTCAGGACAGCCAATTGTCCCAGGAAAGCACGATGACCGTGATGCAGGACCGAAGCGAGGTCTTGTACTTTGCGTACGGGAGTGATTTGTCGACGGAGCAGATGCGGGTTCGGTGCCCGTTTTCGACGCCCGTTGGGTTGGGATACCTGGAAGGGTGGACATGGATCATCAACGAACGGGGATTTGCCAACGTGGTGAGGACTGCAGGGACGACTGCGGGCGAGCAGGGCGTTTATGGCCTCCTGTATCTCTTGCCGAGCGGGGATGAGGAGCTTCTGGATGGGTACAAGGACGTGCCGTGGGGATACGAGAAGAGGAGCTGCGATTTGCGCATGGTGAGGGACGATCTGGGAGTGGAGGTTAATGAGGCGGTTAGGGCGCTGGTTTATGTCGATGAGAAGAGGACGGGCGAGGGGGTGCCGGGGGAGGAGTACGTGGTTCTGATGGAGAAGGGGATTGAGGATGCGGTAGAGAACTATGAGCTGGATGAGGAATATGCGGATTCGATGAGGAGGTTTTGGAACAAGGACGTGGCAGGGAGGGAGCTTTAAACTCCCATCATCATTACTCATACACCACATGGTCATATCGAGGCAAGAGGTAGAAAAGCAGATTATTATTTTTTTTAGTTTTTTTTTTTTAAAAAAAAAGAAAAGAAAAGAAAAAAAGCCCAAACCAGTTCATCTACGCCAGCCCAAAAGCCTTCTTAGCCCTCTCGAAATAAGCCTTCCTCTCGGCCGTGACATCAACACCAACGCACTGCATATACGCCGTGAATCCCTCGTCCACATTCCCATCCAGCTTCTCGCCCACCTCCTTGCCACACTGCGTCCGAAGGAACCACGGGCCAGACCCAAAGTTGTACTCGTCCGGCTGCACGAGCGAGAGGACGTAGTTGAGCTTCGCGGGGCCCAGCCCATCCACGGACGCAATGTCCGCCACCTTGTCCTTCAGGCCGTCAATCTGCTTCGCGTAGAGCAGATTGTACGGGGCCATCTGCATGTTGGCTGTGCCCTGGCCAGGGCGGCCCGGGTTCACGTTGTGCTTGTACCTGAAGTCGACGGACTCAAAGGCCATGAGGGCGATGACGGCGGCCATTTGCTTGGGGCTGGAGATGCCGTGGTGCGCCAGGGCGTTGAATATGAAGGGGGCTGCTTGCTGGGCGGTGCGGCACTCGGGGCTGGGCTGGGGGCATGTTGCGCCGGGGGCGATTTGCTGGATTTTGAGGACGTCGAGGGCGCATGGTGCTGCGAGGGCGAGGGGGAGGGCGAGGAGGAGGAAGAGGAGGATGTGCATTGGGGGTTACGGTTTATCAAGATTGGGCTTTTTATTTTTAAATTTTTTTTTTTGTATGTATGGGAGGATATGGACTGCTGCTGGCTTTTTGACATTCCAGGCGGGATGGGAGATATTTGTACAAAGGCTTTATGGTAGGATATCTGGATCGGCAATGTCGGTGGACATGCGCTTTGTGTTCCGCGAGAGAGAGAGGGCTGGTGTTCGCGAGTCTACTCTGTTCTGTTGTTGCAGATTGATGGTGTTTGGATCGCATGTGGGCCAATGACGGGGCTGAACTGCTCAACAGATGAAACCGGGGGTTCCAGTAAATCTCAGAGTGGAGCCAAAAAGGGTGTATTTTTGGCAGGCGGTGAAGCGTTTTGCATATGCCGGGCATATGCCTAGCATGTACAGAATGCACTAATATCTAGTGGTATATGCACTAATCCTTAGTGGTATATGCACTAATCCTTAGTGGTATATGCACTAATCCTTAGTGGTATATGCACTGATATCTAGTGGTATAGTGCTATAGAAATGCACTCTAGATCTCTTGCTTAGAAATTAATACTGTGTGATTAGCATATGCTGAGCATATGCTAGGCATATACTATTCTGCCTAAATCTACACCCGCTCTGGCTCCACTCTGGACCATTGAATGCACTCCGTACAATTGTGGCGACCCACATCAGCTCCAACCACAAAGCACCATACCACACCCGTCGTCATCGGATCGATCCAAGAATTTACTTCGTCTATCATCCACCGCTCCAAACATGAGAGCCACTTCGCACATTAGCTCGCAATGCGGCCACTCTCGCGAGCAATAGCCTCACGCAGCACATGCAGCAGCCCAGCCACGGCCCATCACCGCAGCTTCCCAGCATGGTTCGTCCGCGGCGGCACGTCCAACGGCCTCGTCATCCGCCGCCACCACCTGCCCCCCGAAAGCGAGTGGTCGTCCGTGCTCCCCGCGGCAATGGGCTCGCCCGACGCCAAGTCCGGACGCCAGCTCGACGGGATGGGGTCCGGCGCGTCGTCGACCTCCAAGGTGGTCATCCTGGCGCCGCCGTCGCGGGCCGACGTCGACGTCGACTTCACCTTTGTGCAGGTCGGCATCCGCGACGGCACGCTCGACACGGCTGGCAATTGTGGGAACATGGCGTCCATCGTCGGTCCGGCGGCGTGGGATCAGGGCCTCGTGCGGGCTGGCATGGCGCCGTGCGAGGACGGCACCGGCGCCGCGTGGGCGACGGTGAGGATGTTCAACACGAATACGGCCAAGGTCATGGTTTCGCACTTCAGGGTGAGCGGGGATCCGCCTTTGTACTGCGCCGAGGGGGATTATGTCGTTGACGGCGTGCCGGGGTCCGGGTCCGTCATCGCCTTGAGCTTTGTCGACCCGGCTGGCGCGAAGACGGGAGAGGCCCTCCCGAGTGGGAACCCCGTTGATGCCCTCGAGCTGCCTGATGGGACGACGGTGTCTGCGTCGCTAGTCGATGTGGGAAACCCAGGCGTCTTTGTGTCGACGCGCAGTCTGGGCCTGGACGACGCTGTCGCCGAGGCGCTCTGCCCCCTTTCCATCGAGGCAGATGCCCGCCTGAAGGGCTACCTGGAGCAGATTCGCCGCGCGGGCGCTGCCAAGATGGGCCTCGACCCGGATACAGAGAGCGTGCCCAAGCTGGTCCTTCTCTTCCCAAGGGCCGAGACCCCGGATGGCGTAGACGTTCGCTGCGTCGCCATGTCGATGGGCCAGGCCCACAGGGCGGTTCCGCTCACCTTGGCCCTTTGCCTGGGGGCTTCGGCTCGGATCAAGGGTACTTTGGCTGCCGGGTTGGTCTCCAGGTCTGGGAGTGACAAGGAGGATGTGGTCACGATTGCGCATCCTGGTGGCAAGGTGCATGTCGGGACCGAGGTGAGGGATGGGAGCATCTTGTCGGCAAAGTTGCTGCGCACGGCTAGGGTCTTGATGAAGGGGGATGTGTACTACTAGGCGAACTTGGGGGACCGATGATGGGTGCATTTTGTGGAAGACGACTGGAAGGGGGCAGAATCTGTACTGGAGTTATTCCGAGTGCGACTTTGGATCGGTATTAGAGCTCCACTTTGAACGGCAATCTGTCAGTTGAGCCATTATATCACATTGCCAACCTCCGTCCTATCTATGCACAACCTCGCTTTTCCATGCTGTTGAACCACTAACTCCTCGCTTCATAAACACGACAACTTTATATGCACTGAGCCCTAGCGATGCCTAGAGGGGACAGTTGTCCACGTTCTCCTGCCACGCCATCTTGACGTAAGGAAGTAGGAAGTCTTGGGTGGAAAAAGTGCTGTTGATGTACGGATGCACCATGTCGGCAGTGTAGCCAGCGCCAAGGCTTGCCAATACCCCCTTCTCGATGCTGTGAAAAGGGTCAATATAGCGTCTACGGCAGAGAATAACCAGCGCTGATGAGGGGGAGAGGGGGGGGAGGGGACTCAACGTACAAGTCGGCGAAGATGAGATCAACCTTGGAAGGGTTTCTTCCGTCTTGGGGGAACGACGCTTTGATTTCAAAATTACCGGGAATGGGGTAGCTTGGGATTGCGGAGTGTACCGTGTCATCACCTGTTGTTCGTCTCGGCGGTCAATATGGCTGCGCGAGGTCAGTCCGAAGGGGAAATTACGTACCGTCAGTGCCCCAGTCATCCTTGGTGACATAGCCAGGAACGACGGCTTCTTGCCGACGGGGCGCGCTGCGAGACTCGCGCATATCCCGGCGACTTATAAAACCGAACGTGGGATTCGTGCATTCGTCGTCGGGAATGGACATTGAGACAAAACGCTTGTTTACAGTGCCCTTGTTGAGCCTGTACCGACAAAGATTAGCGTATGGACTGTTGATGGACGTGCCAGAGGGGTTGCCAGAGGGGTTGCCAGAGGGGTTGCCAGGCCTTACTGGTCGATGACCTTGGATGCCTTGTCGTATGGGACATCGGGAATGTACAGGAAGACATTCCTGAACGGCGTGACAATAAAGTTGTCATCGTAGGTGAAGGGTCCCTTGTGTACGTCAAATCTGATGGCTCCCGTGTTTCCGAGAAAGAGGCGTGCTTTATCCTTGCGCGTCTCGTTAAGCACAACGGCCGATACCGCGGGGTAAATAACGCCCGGGAAGATGTTCTTCTTGTCTGCAAAGGGAACGCAGTCGATGCAGTAGTCCTGCGGAGCGCAGCCAAAGACCTGACCTAGCCTCAGCTCCTCACGGACCTCGGTGATGTCGCCGGTGATTCGCTCACCGGAACGGTAATCGTAGCTCGCTTCGGTCTGCCTTGTGTGGTAGACGAAGGTCTTGCGGTTCCAGTCCATATATCGCCTGGAATATACAAACGGCGACTTGGCACCCTCTTTAGCGGGTCGAGACGGGTTCTTCACTCCGCGAGGGTTCCGTACGCCCTTGAAGCCGCTGTTGGACGAGTCGAAGCCCGACATGGACATCCAGCCGAGGGTCTCGCAGTAACGACCGGACTCGATGCCCACGGCGTTGTCGTCGTACACTGCAAAGTCTCGGACGTGCGTATGCCCGCCAAGGAGCTGGATCGGTGTCCTTGGGTGAGCAGCACGGATGGCGTCGAAGACGACCTTGAACGTGCTGTATTTATCCGTTGGACGAACGGGGTTGTGGCCGAAGAGAATGTACAGATCAACGGGGTCCTCGGAGGCGAGCGCGCCCTTGAACCAGCTTTCTTGGGCCATGTCTTGGGCTTTGATGATCTGCGAGGCATTTGAGTTTCCTAAAACCGAGTATGAGCAGGAAGCAGGAACATTCGGGCCGTTTTGCAAATTTGCGGCTCGAGGAAATTATACCTGTGAAGTCGAACAGGACGCCAAATGCCATGACGCGCAATCCCATTGGTGTGGTGAAGTATCGATGAGTAACGCCAGCATATTCGTATTTCCCCGTTGTCTGATTCAGAATCTTGACGTTTGATGTCACGTATTTATCGCCCCATTTCTTCGAGTACGCATTGAACATCTGGTAGGCCACCTCGGAGACATATAGCTCGTGGTTACCTACGAAGGGAACATTTAGTCGAACTTGCACGAACCTACTCTTGGTTGGTCACCAGGATAGCTGATGCGTACCGATGGTGAGAAGATCATAGTCGATCTCGGTGAAAATGGGCATCGACTCGGCGCCATCCACCTTGGTGGCATCAGACAGACCCGTGCCATCGTGAAGATCGCCCGTGTCGACGAGCAGGAGGTCCACACCCATGTTCCCAGCGGCTTGCTTCATGCGGCGGGCGAAGGTGACAAAGTCACCCCAGTCGGCACCGTAATTCTGCTCCTTCAGATGACCCTCCAGCCAGCCGTGAGTATCGGTCTACGCCCCAGCCAGCCAATCAGTCAGTCGATTCATCGTGAAACGGACACCACCACCAGCCTGTGCAAGGGGATTTTCGCGGCACGTCTTACTGTGTGAAGTAAGTTGAGCTGGCCCCATTCCAGGGGCCCCTTTGGCCCGTACGCGGCATTCGGAGCGCCCGGTTGCATTCGCTTGGCGTAACGAACTTGACCGAGTACTTTGCCGGCGGGACCGTAGCAGTGGTCGTCGCATGCCCATGTGCCAGGGAGGGCGGCGGCGGCGATGAAGCCGTTGACGAGGCCGAGTGACAAGAGCATAGCGTGGAACGGAGAGTTGGAGGTTGTCTCAAGAGGCGATAGATGGCCCTTTCTGGGTCACTCATTTGTTTTTTGTCAAGGGCATGAAGAAAGACCAGAGGTCGAATTTAGGAGGACGGTGGCACCTTGACATTTATATACATGCTCGCTCGGTGTCTTGGGCCTTGTAGATTTTTTCTCTTTTTTTTTTGATATCAGCGCAGCTACGGCTAGTGGGGCATGCATATGCATATGCATGTGCAATAGTTACACTCCAACCCTTGTTTTATTTTGCAAAGATACTTGTCCCACTTTTAGGTACTCGCTAACAGCTGTTATTGGTGTAGGCAGACCGCATGGCTACTGCTGTTAGCGAGCATGCAGGGATTAAACACGATCCTATAGAGACTTATTTTTCTATATAATATACCGCTAAATAAAAGTATCTACTTTCTCCACTCCTTGTCTTGCCAATCCCTAAGCTGATATCTAATTGGCTTAAACTATCCCTGCAAGTAGATTTGCAAAATAACCGACTGACGTATGTAGTGCGGGGCGGCCGAGAGAGTATTTCCTGATCTTTAATTGGTTAGAAAGGTAGGTCAATGACGGATACCGGTATATTGTGGAACGTTTAACTTCCGGCCCATTCCATGTGATTCCCCACGTTTTAACTAATCCAAATTTTCTGTATAGTAGGTTCGGTCCTCTTAGCTGTACCCGATCGGGCGTTGCGCAGGCCGGCAACGGGTGCACACGTTAGTCGGGTTGACTTACAAGGTGTGTTGTAGACGAACCGACCGTTTACCCGTTCTTGATGAGGAATATTACAGGAATAATAACCGAGTATTGCTATCCCGGCGACTAAAATTGCTGTCGTGGAGAATCCCCCGCCGACCCTCCATTTAGACTAGTCAGTTTTCCCCGGCACTACTGGGCAAAAATTACGCGGCACGTTCTAGAAGCACTGAAATTATTAAATGTAATTGATACATTATATATATATATATATATATATATATATAACTCATAAAGGAGCTATGTCTTTGATGCCGTGAAGGCTACACTTTCGCACCGATAAGGGTTAAGGGCCAATCAAAATGCCGTAGTAAAAGGCACTTCTCTGCCCGTACTAATTTATCCTATAATAGAAATTCCAACAGCTGCTAGTGTTACGGAATACAAAGAGCTACATTGCACGTCTCACAACCCCACCTCTTTTGAAGGGGATCCTAAGGTCGCTCGAGGTCAGTCCACAGAGCCAGCAGATAAAAACGGGTCGGTACAAAAGTGTAGCCTTCTCGGCATCAAAGAGATAGGCCTGCCACTAAGCTGATTCGTTTGAAACGCGGCTACCCAGAAAAAAGCGGAGTTGAAGCGAGTGTTCGAACGGGTAGCAATTGTATTAATCGGATAACCATTTCTCTCTCAATACAGGGATTATAAGATAATCGATAAGCAGTGGGTCCGTGACCTACTTGGCGCCTTACCGCTAGTTCGATATTCCAGCAGACAAGGGAAGGAACGAAGAAGGGTTTTGTGCCTATTGATACACAGGTACCCAAGCACCTACCTAAATTAGTATGTAACTTCTCGACCAATCGAGGGGCGTATCGGCAAGGGTTCCTATTGATTTGTGGCCCCAGCCAAGCACCAAGAGCCGGTCATTTGTGTGCGTCACGGTGATCTCACCATTGCGTCCAACTCACAAGCTGCTCTTCTATGAGCCCAACTCCGCCATGACGCTTACTTTACTTCGTCTGCCTTTTAAATAGCAATCAAGCGGACAGCAGTTCGTTCGATTGAAACCCGAATTCTCCGCTTTCTCCTCCGTGAACCTATGTGAAATAAAACGAAAGAACAGCATTTTTTTTCTAGCCGATTGCTTACAATTGCACGTTACAGCACTCACTACAGTAATTTAAACTCCGCTCCTCGAAATGTCAAGAGAAAAGGTTCTCATGACGGCAGTTGCCGGAACGGCCCTCATCGGCGGCACAATTTATGCCACGGGAAACAAGAAACAGAGCCACACTGAAATGAAGCAGAGCCAAGCACAGCAGACCCGGGATCTTGGACTTGGTGGTGCAGGGGTGGGCGGCACCTTCATGTCCGGTGGGCCCTCGGCCAGATCTGCGCCATCACATCCCGGCACGGAACCGAAGGAGAAAGTGCAGACAACGGCCGACTCCAAGGACAAGCTTCCTTCTGGAAGTGTTGGTGGAGGAGAGGGAGCCGGGGGCACTAGCGCTCGCCGAACTGAACTGTCCTTTGGTAGTGCGGCGCCATCCGGATCGAACGGCAATAAAGGGTATCGGGGATCATCTGATAGTAAAGACGTGAGTTGTTGGACGGAGAAGCACTTTGCTATCAAAACGTGCTAATTCTCATGTAGAAGAAAGAAGACGATGGAACATCAAGCTCCCGGTCCCAATCATCGAATAAGGCTGGGTGGTTCAGTGGGTTCAACAATTCGGGCAATGTCCCTGGGAAGTCAATTGCTCGTCGGAAAGATGAAGAGGGATTCCACGATACCAGAGGCGTGAGCCAGATGGGACAGGATATACCATCTAAGAAGGGTTTCCCTGTTTCAAATTAGCGGAAGACAGTTGTAATCTGAACATCCATGACAAATTCACACCGACGTCAATTTTGAATTTTGATAGAAAACACCTTATTGTCTGTGGTATTATATTTTCTTGTACCACCCTTTTCCCTTGACAATATTCCGACATAACATAATTGGTTTTTCTTTGAATCGAAACGTCCTTTTACATCAGTATGAAGCAGAACGAAGATCTTATAGTGCCATCCATTGACAAGCCCAATTCTCACGCAAGCGTAATATTATAATAACAAGCCAATTTACTTGCAGTATCAAGTTTTAGCGTGAAGATTTATTGATGGTGTCAGTCAGCTAAATAATCTTGAGAGTAATTTTGATATAGAAACTCCTATGCTACTTGAGCATTTCAACTCCTTTATAGCTCATGTTGTACGACAGGAGTCCCAAAATTCAATCGCATACTACGCCCATCCACACTCTAAAGAGCCTTATTGCTGCCAGAGCTCTTGTCAGGAAATTTCCGAAACAAATCAGAAATACGATCAAACGGCGCCGTAAGCAAACCCATGACAGTTTCAAATGGCGGATTCTCACCAGCAGACGGGTGACTGCGCGAAGGCACAAACATCTTGGTGCGATCAAACGATTTCGCCATGCTCTCTGACTCTCCCCGGTGAGCCTCGAGTCTTTGCTCGAGCTCGGGAAGATCCCGCTCTTCCTCCTCTTTAATGTGAGCAGAGAGGGGCCCCCAGATCTTCTTCAGCTGCGACACATAATTGGGATCCGTAGCCTTCATCTGCTGAAAGTCTTTCAGCAGCTCCTTGACCTACACCGAGTTAGTTTCCTGTTCAGGGGGGAGGGGGGGGGGGGGGAGAATTCGCGTTCAAAAAGGACAGGCAGGCGCACCGTATGGTGTTCTTTGCGGTCCGAGTCGGCCATCTCTTTGCCCTTGGCACCGAGGTACTTCTCCAGCGCAGGGTAGACAATAAGCTCTTCCCCCACGGAGTGACGAGCAAGCTCCCATGTGAACTGGTTTCCATAGCGCTGCTGATGGTCGTGGTTGTTGGGGTTGTTGATCACTTCGTTGTAGTACTCCTCCAGCTCACGATGGTCGTGCTTGATGGCGGCGGAGATGGTCGACATGGCTGCTACGCGGAGGAAACGATGCGAGAATAAAGAGTTCTGGGCAAGTGTCTTGTGTTTCAGGAGCTGGGCAGTTCTGCGAACGGTAAGCATGGTTGGTGGGAAGGGCACAAAAAGTTGGACTGCTCACGGCGTTCCCAGGCAAGTTGTGAATTTATTTATACCCTGATCTTAAAAGGGGCACTGAAGCTATGGATGTCGTTGGCGATAATTCACTGTTGGAACACTGGCCAATGGTTTCTGCTGGATTACCAAGATTTCCTTGAGTCGTGACGTGGCTGCCTGGTCATTGTGACGCCCGGCGTGTTTGTGTTTGTGAAATGCATGTCGCAACGGTGACGTCGCTCTACGATGAGCGGTCGGTGCAGCATCGCCTCTTGTCTGTTTGGCGATTGTTTCCTGATGAATGCATGGAGGCTTTGATTGCTGAGGTTCAGTGGTATGTGGGCATGATGTTCCAGATATGCATGCATTGGGACATGTTGCAAGCGTTGGTATGGGACGTAGCATTTAGTGGCGCATGGAAATAACCCCGGCTATCACCTCATGCTGCCTATTGTAACAAATTGAGACTCTCTTATTGGACAGCTTCTCGCTGTTGAAGGGTTCTGATTCAGCAACTTCTTGGAGTCTGCTCAGAGGGACCTGACCTCAAAGTCAGCAACTCCATTCTCACGGTCGTATTCATCGACAATCCCATCCCCTTATCTTCAAATGGAACACACATTTCTTTTCGTTTTCAAATTATTTCCACCATGATCAGGCATGACATTGCTCCAGGCTTCATCAACATGTCAATGACGTAGTCGTGACGATGATGTCTTCGACTAATTATGTAGCTGGAAATTTGCGCATGAACAAATCGCAAGCTCTTCTTTCTTCATCCTAATAACAAGGCCCATGTAATCTGTCACAACGCAGAAATCGAATAGTCATGCAGCGACTCGGTTTATTCGTCCTTCGCCAAGGTCATTGTCGCACTGTTCTCTCCGTCTCAGTGTGGGCTGACACAAGAATAGGCACTCTGCGCCGTGCAAGTCCCACGAGTAGGGCAGCTCCTGTCCTCAATCTTATCCGCTCTTCGTCCGATGGGAAGACGTACGTGAGCACACCTCCGCCATTGCTTCACATAGCTGACTTGCCCCAGCCCGTCAGCCAGCACTGTCAAGATCACAGAGGAACAAGCACACGAGATCCTAACCAAGCAACGCCTCAAGCGCCCGGTCTCGCCTCACCTCGAAATCTACAAGATCGAACAGACATACCTCGGCTCCTCGGCCTGGATGCGTATCACAGGGTGTACACTGTCTGGCGCAGCCTACCTGTACTTCTCTAGTTACCTTGTCGCGCCGCTCCTCGGCTGGAACATCGATAGCGCAGCCGTGGTGAGCGCATTTGCAAGCCTTCCGGTTGCCATCCAGAGTTCGGTAAAGTTCACGCTCGCATTCCCCCTCGCGTTCCATTTCTTCAATGGACTGAAACAACTTATGTACGATATGGTGATTGGATACTCGAGATATACCATCGTCAAGGCGGACTATGCTGTATGGGCTGCTGGGATCTTGGGTGGTTTGGGACTCACTTTCGGTCTTTGATGTACCGAGTTGTGATGGAGCAGATTTTGACAGACACCGATGTCTTGGAATTAGCAGTGCGATTCATCTGTGGATCTTGGGCTTGAGGTTGACAACCTTGCCTTACGACCATTCGTTTCGAGATTTTGGTGCGACATGGGTCGATATAGAGCCTCCATATTACTTTACAAGAAGCCTCAAACGATCAAGAACCTTATATTTAGGTCATTCTATGCCACTTTTCTCATCGACGGCTGCCTGTGAGTAGCCACAAGTCACCGCATGTTTCTATCACTGGTAGTGACGCGAAGTGACACAGCCGGGTTCCCAGCGTTGATTTTCAATCCACCTGTCAAGAGACCTGGATATTTATCGAAGCATTGATAGATTGTAACGCGTGACCAAAAATCTAAAAGGCGCCTTGGTCTTATAGTGGCATGTAATCAATGGGCAGATCCTTATCTAGCAGGTAGAATGGGATGGACTAAATCCAAGACATTGAAACAATAATATTATGGGCAAACGGAACTGCCACTTGCGGGCACCACTTGGCTTCTTGTGATGTCCCCGGGTGTATCAAGGCAGCTATGACAAGGAGGAACTTTCTCCGTGCCCATCTGGCCTCATAAGCTGACGTGCCCGTACTTGTAGCTAAAATTGCGGCTCAGTCGTAGATTGCGTATCAATCTATTAGTCCATCCCTAGATACTTGAGTGGAACTCGGGTTCTGTTGGCTGCAAGGGGACCAACAACTAGCGAGACTGGGGCTCAGCACAAGGCAAGGTGTTTCCATGGCTCAAATCCTCCTTACATTTGAAGACGCCTTTCCACTCCATTTATTCATCCTTGATAATTGTTAAAACACAAAGATAAGACAAGAAAGGAGGCTTGTTGGAGAGGATGGCCACTGCGCACTCCTCGCAGAGGTAACGCATATGCCTTCGCTGCTGACTTGGGCAATGAGTGCAAGATTGAGGCGGAGGTCGAAATACCGGTGCCATACTATTGGGGTTATGCTATCCCATTTAGAAGAAAGGTTCTCTCGGATGGGTACCGTGTTGAACATAAACTGGGCCATGGTAGTTAGTTTCTCGGCGGTTTGGATGGCACACGACATAGCCAAAGACATGGCTCCTCAAGACAATCACATTGTCGCATGTCCTACGTTACCGGAGCCAGATTGTTATCTTCTAATCTTGCCGTGAGCATCGTATTCTTGTTTTGGCCTTGCAAGCACCCAACAGCAGGGATGGCATGCATCATCCTCCGCCATCTAATTCAAGCTGTATGTCGGTGACTGGGCAATCACTGCAAGGCGTTAAGAACCCCTCCGGATGCTGAGGTTGTATATCGGGGTGACTCGAGAGACGCTCGTCTTCATGCCACTTGGCTAAATGTCGTAATTATAAGCCAATCGTTCTGTCCATGCTCGAGTGAGGCAATCATCATGTACAGCCATCACTCTCGACACAGACACACGCGCTACGCCAATAGTAAAATGTAGAATACATCAAGTGCTTCACATTTTGCGAAGCGCTGGATTGCGACACGGCTTCTATGGAATTCTGCGCTAAATGATTTGACGAGAATATATGCCGCATCAGGATCTGCACACGCTGCTTATAGACGGATCATGAGCCCGGCTACTCTTGGGCCGAGAACCCAATTGACGGCAAGCAAGCAAGCCGGGTCTAGCTAGCACAGCACGGGACCGGACGTGTGAAGTCTGTGGAGTCTGTGGACTGCGTCGTGCGACTTCTTGCTTCGATATTATCCCCCCAGCCTGTATAAAGGAGGACTGGAATTGGAAAGCGAAATGGAAGGGAAAGTGGAGGGAGAGGGAAACAGGTCTTCCCCTCCTGCCGGGACGAGCTGTTGCCACCTGCCAACTGCCAACTGCCAACTGCCAATGGCGCGTCTGGGTGTATGCGTCATTGATCAATTTTCCGGCCCTGGTCTGGTCTGGTCCGGAGTTTCCCAGGTACAACGGGTCAGTCATCGTCGCCGCCTTGATGAAATAGAAGTCAATTTCCATCAAACCATCATCTTTTCCCTTTTTTTTTTTTTTTTTGACTTTCTTCTTTTTCTTCCCTTCCATCTCTTAATCCACATCGTCACCTGTATTTCTTTCAGCCCTTGTACCAACTCAAAATCTACTCAAATCAACAACCTTTGCACACAGATTGATATTAGTTCATCATGCATGTCCCTGACGTCCAGAAGATCGCCACAGCTGGCCTGGCAATCACAGGCCTCAAGATGGGTACGTGATCCCACACTATGTCTCAACCTCAACATCATGTAGTCTCAATGACCAGCGATCTCGTATTTCACCGTCGTCGTCAATTCGTGCATTCTCATCAAACTAACACAAAATATTCTAACAGGTGGAAAAATCGTGGCACAGGGCTCCGTCCTCGATTACGCCGTGGAAAAATGCGTGGACAGTGATGGTCACGCTCGCTGCACGAAGCCCTTCCTTGTATCCAAAGACGACTGTTACAAACTGGAGTGGTCTACCGACGGCGCGTTGTCCCACACAACAGTCGAGGTGCGGGATGCCGGCAGCCACGAGATTGTCTACTACCGCGACACCAACGGCGAGTGGAAGCCTGAAAAGAACGAGCTCGTCTACCTTGATTTCAAGCCCAAGGTGTGGAAGACCGGAAATGATACTGTCGACTATGAAGTCAAGACGTGCGATGGGGAGGGGGAGTTGTAGATTTTCGGTCACTTGACAGGCAAAGAATTAGTAGAAGTCGACGTGCTTTGACGGGCATACGACTTGTGTAACTTGTAATTCAGAAACTCAGCTAATGATAAGTTGGAAGATATGCATTGCCATTGGATGAACGCGTTTTACGAAGTGACCACATTGACCTGCAATCACATTAGTGGCGCTAGTCTACTAGATCACGTGCAGGAGAACACAGTGCGTGAGGGTCTAGGTGGGGCCATGAGGTGGCCTGGTTAGGCAGGCGGTGAAGATTTTTAGCATGGGCTGGGTATTCCGTATATGCTGAGTATATGCAAAACTCTTCACCGCCTGCTATTCTGGCTAAAAATACACCCGTTCTGGACCCGCTCTGGACCCACGCACACATGGTCTGGACCTGTGATTTACTGGAACCCCAGCAACCGGAGACCTCGCCCGACGGGCAATCAACTACGAACTCCACATTCGGTACTCCGTACCGTACATGCAATGCATGTTTTGCGTGTCATGCGTAGTGTCGCAGAATTTGTTCCGTGCCACTCATCACCAATGATTGGCGTGCATGACGGCGGGATTAAAACACCTGCTTACATACATGAACCCATCAGTACGTACTCTGAGTCGCGAGGACAGACGCTTTGTGTTATGACGCCTACGAACTATTGCAGGCGCGCAATAATAAACAAGTCAATAGCGAGAGAAACCAGTACAAGGTGTATACAGAGTAACGCTTGTTGACGACAAGCAGACATTGCTTATTGGTTCGCTGCCTGCGCAAAACGTACTGTGCAATACTGCAATTACATGGCGTTGCCGCCACTAACCGTTCAGTGACGACTACTCGATGTTCGGCAGTTTACGCAGGCCATTAAACACGGAGTTATGAACAAGTTAGAAGTGCAGCAGTGGATAAACGTATTTCGTCTAGAAAGCTATATAAGTTAGTGCCTTATATAGAAACGCTAGAAAGTCTTATCTAGCTTTCCTAAATTTCTTCAAAATACCACGCACCCCCCTTGGCACATCTGTATAAATTAATATCGCTAGCGACTTGTATATTTTACACATAATACTGCATCTAGGGATGTTCAACAATGAACTTCAGGGTTTTTAGGGATTCATGGGTACGAAGCCATCTAAATACTACGAAACACCACGACACCAGACTCACGACTGATAATCTGTGACATGCTAGGTCCTGATCGGGTGGTAGTCAGCGGGCCAATGACGCTGTACTGGCTCGATTTCTCGCTTCTTGCTATTGGGGCCAAAGAAAGGTTTCTTGACGAGTTCAATCGCATCTTAGCTGAGACTGGCTTTGGAACGCGTCAATGTCTATCAATCTCGAGGTGATTACACAGCTATGTTAGAATCCTCGTCGATCTGGTTCATGCGGAATCAAACAGACAAACTGTATGGGCATTACATTCGTTAAGACTAGCCTCAGGTTGTCCAAAGCTTATCTCCACCAAAGCCAAACCTCTACAGTGTGCAGAGTCTCTATTTGATACCAGGCTATGACTTTCTAGGACGCTATGACCGAACTGACCTATAGACGTTGCGCAGTCGCTACCAAAGCCGATCAGTCTTGTGGGCTCGGCTTGCCCGTATTCTAGCCTGGATCACGGTACCTCCAAAGTTCCCGTATCACATCTCTGAAAGGAACTTCCGTCCTAGATTGTGGTATAAAACTGAAATAAGGGCAGATTATGCCACAATACTCAGAAATGAGATTCCCTTCAAAATCCCTATCGGAATTGGGATCATGCACATAAATTGCTCGATACTTGTATTCGTCCCTATCCCCATCGTACGTGGCATCCTCCTTGATTGGAAATGTCATGAGGTCACCAGTATTACAGTTCTGTGACTCGAACTCGTCATCCTTGGTTTTCATAAACCTGTGAGGGCTGCCTGAGAACTTCAAGTTAGTCAAGTTCAACACCGGAAAGGAGCTTGCCTGGCATACGAGGGACTTGCCATTGATAGGTTGATTCATTCTCTGTCTGTTAGTACCTGTTCGCACAGCCGTAATAATATCGTTATATTTGACAGTGACATGGCCTACAAGGGGCATGATTAGCCTCTGCCCGTCCCAAGCTCGAAGCTGAATCGTATCACGCCAAGAGAAATCTGCACATACCGCATATTTCATCATAGTCATCATCAATTCCTATGATGTTTACTGGTGAATTAAGAGAAAGGGGCTGTGGGACACGAGGTACTGCAAGTGCTAAAGGCAAAAGAGCCAAAGAGTTGGACAAGATCATTTGGAAACGCTGTTGAGAGAAGTATCGTGGATTCATTGGTGGCGGGGTTGACGGAGGAGAAGTCAACTCAGGCTGTGAAAAGAGTAGAGCAAGAGATGTAATAGACTGAAGACAGAAGAGGCTCTTGTGTAAGAGAAATCAATGGTTAGAATCTGCTTGCTTCCTTCCTCTAGCTAAGAGGGAAGGAAGAGCTCTATATATACTTTTCTATCTTACTGGAACAACTAAAAAAAAGTACTGATTAATTTAGATACACTAGGTGACTAGTCACTCTGCGTCCTAATCCACAGGAGAAAACGTCACTAGGTTGCCTAGTTGGATGAAAAACCTCCTATGCTGTTATGAAACAGCCCAATCGGGCCATAGCGGATGCCTGCGCGCTCCATGTAGGGGTTAGCCCAATCCTAGTGTGGCCCATGCAATCGCGACAAAAGGATACGTATTGTACAAGTCGTACGACTCTGTACAATTAACATCTATATCATGCTAGGTCAAAGACCTAGTCCATAACATATGCTTCCTAGATACAACAACAGCCAATAGGCCCGTCTATTACACCCGTACAGGATTCGAAAATAAGAAAGTATTAATAATTACTAAGGATAAGAATTTTCACTGCCTAGTAGCGTATACATTGCCCAGTGGACCGTTATACTATGTTATACTATATCATAGTGGGCCTTTGTTCCTACCCTGGCTCCTTTACTTACACCCTTGTTTTTATCCTTGTTTTTCTATCCTTCCTAGTTGTTGTAACTAGGCTGTGAAAGCTAGTGATGTTAAAGTCTATAGTGTTGCTGTTGGATGTTACTGGTGTTGACATGTTGATACAGGCCCTACATCGCGCTGCCTTTATATAGTTTCACCACGCCCCAGGCCAACCTTACTTTGAGTTCTGTTAAAAGATCCTAGATCTATCCAACATGATGCATGATGCAGTTCCTCAGATCTCGATGCACAGCAGGAGACTCCAAGTCTAGTATAAGCCCAACAGATGTAACCCTTCGTTGGCCGCATTTGCCATTCATTCCCGCAGGGACAATGGATACACCTCCGCTACATATATCATGAGCTGAAGTCTGACCAACAAGACTCGGAGCAATCGGCGATTGCAGTTGGCTAACCTAACAGTACTCGAATGGTGTTGGGTGACCCTGATCGGATTGCTGCGTTCCAGCCAATCAAACTGGAGCGTAGAACTGAGACGACTGAGTTGATTCCGAGGAGAAAGCCGTGGGAATAAGTAGGTGGGAAGAGCAAACTAGTAATCAGGGGAAGCGGAGCTTTGCCTGCGATTTGCAAATTTAGCAAGGCAGAGGCAAGCAGGGTGAAGCGGAACTTCCCGCTTTCTATCTGTATTACTAATAACAGCAAGGCCGTTCCGTAAAGATAGGTATCTTCTAATTAGTCAAAATCTTTAATATTTTTAGCTACTAGTTGATAAGAATCGTAGTGCATTGCAATATACTTCTTCCCTAAATTGTAGTGTTAAAGAACGGCAAAGTATAAAGAAAAGGCGATAAGATTCTGCTGTAGAGGATGGCTCCTAGAGGGCCCCCGGAGGCCCGGAGGGAAAAATAAAAAGATGTACATATTGATCATTTAATATCTTCAAAGATAGCAGAATGCGCTGCGTTATTGTTGCATTGTTGGGTTGTTGCGCGCGTTATGTTGCGTTGCGTTGCGTGTGGTAGGCTGGTGGGCTTGTTAAGAAGGCTAAGGCTAAGGCTAAGGCTAAGGATAAGGAGGAGGAGGAGGAGGAGGAAGAGGAAGAAAAAAGAAGAAGAGAGTAGCTATTTTCATGGCTACTACGGAATAAATTAACGGCATTAAGGCTGTTGCTGTTGGAACCCCTGCGACTCCATCGTGCGATCCATCCATCGCAAGTGCCGTGGAATGAGACCGCTGATTGGTCGCATCCGCACATTTTCCCCCACTTATATCGGGGTCGCCGATACCCCTCCTTTCAATTCCCCTGGCCACAACACCCCATGATGCCTCAGGCATCTACGGATCCGACGGGTATATAGTTAGGTGGCCTTCCAACAAAGGCCCTTGTTATCATTGTGTGCACATCACGGACCCGGACTAACCGATTAACCCGAAGCACTCCGACGCTTTCCCTGCGCTTCTGAAGCCGAAAGATTCGGCTGGCATAAGGGGTCTCGTAATTATGATTATAGCGAATAGACAAATCGCAAGACACTTGGAAAATCTGATTAAACGAGGGGAAACAGTAACTAACGTCATCGCCCACTGGCACAGCAGAATTCCTTCAAGTAGTCATTATACCGCACAATCCTTTTCAAATTTGCCATCGCCCACAGTCAGTTCCAGATGACTGGTTTAACAAGCAAGGAATTTCTCCGTCACATGGGGAAAAATGAAGTTTTACGGGCTTGCCTTCGAGAGGAGATTTCAGTACTTAAGTCATACCACTTAGGACAATTAAAATGCACCAGAAGCCGCAGGTGTCATCACTCGCCCTCTGTCATCATGCTTAATCCCACCCCTCGGGACCTACTCTGATGACTATGTTGGCCCACAGCAATTATGGCTGGTTATGCTCGACGCTTTTGCCGAATGGCCTTCCAATTGCGTTAACGATCTTATTGATCTTTTGATTGAAATCGAAAAAAAAATTGACACACCACTGTAGTGTACAAGGGTCAAGTTGAATCGGAGGATGAGCTTTCAAGTTGGAATATCTTGCCATATTTTCGTGCACATTGGGCAGATACTTAACATGCGCGGTGCGGATGACCTTATACGAGAGACGTCAGATGAAGCTGAGAGGTCTGCTACCCTGCTCAACTACCTCGAGCGGTTAAGGATGGAAGCCTAGCTTGCCAAGGCTGGAATATTCAGTTTCGACTGAAGTTATCGGACGATGGAAATAAGCCGCGTTTGCGACAATGGACCATTCGGTTGAGCTTGGAGGCCATTGGAGGTATACATGAGGATCTACGGGAATACTTTGTATGCGAATTTGGAGGAGTCGGAAATCGCAGAACAGCCAATTGAGGCTGCGGCAGACTCAGGGAAGCTTGATGTATGGGAAGGCTGGAAGCAGCGGGTCAAATGAAGAAACTTAGATTGACACTTCTATAGGTATGAAGAGCGAAGTAAAAACGGGCCTTTTGAAGTGCTTGATATATTTCACACCCGCCAACTCTACGAACAGCGCCTCCCGGATTCCGTATGTATTCAACTGTGCCAGCCCAACGGTGGCTTTTACTCGTGATATCTTCCCTATTAGTCCGTCAGGGATATATGTGCGAACAGTCCTTGTAATTTCAGGTGTGTAGCCACCATCGTAAAGAGGAATGAAGAATGTGTGAGAATTTGCACCCACAATGTGTCAGAGCCACATATTGCAGCCATGAATTCTTCTCACGTAGTGCTACAGAAAGTAAGAGAAGATCACAGTAGTAAGAGTTCCGTTCAGCCAGGGCTTATAAACCGCTTAACAATACTTGTTCGCCGTGACGCCCGGTAAGGAATTCCATGCCATCTCTCGGTCTGAAAATAGGCAGCGCTCACTGGAAGGGCATTGGGCGCTCAGCTACAAGCCCGAGAATAGATTCATCGTGTCGTCGACCAACATACGGCACGGCAGATCCTAATGTTCCTTTGATAATTCCCGAGATACTGTAGTGGCACGCCGAGAGCCTAGCTTTGCTAGCCCTCACGGGCTCATGCAGCAGCCGCTCGCAAATTCAATTCAGTACTGCTGGGAAGATGCGGAGAAAACTTTGATTTTACTCAACAAGTTTCGTTGGCTGTGGTAATGCAGGCGGTCACACGGGTGATTGGTGTTGTCTTCTCGATCCATGGCTTATGTGTCGTTGCAGCCAATGAGGGTAGTTCCCTGGCGAGGAGGAGGGACATGGCTGTGAGCTGAGTTTTATAGGCACACCATCACACCATCACAGTGGTCCAAACGAAATACATTACGCCAATGTGAGAATAGAAGCCCCCGCGGAGTGAAGAACTTGTATGCTTTTTTTTTTTTTTTTTTCAAAGTAGTCATTTGTGACTTGCTTCCACCCAGTCAGGGGGGAATATAAAGACAGCCAAGAGTTGACACCGCCATGAAAATCAAGAATGCTCTCGGGAACAATGGCAGTACCCCTTCTGGCGTTTTGGAACCATGGCCTATGTGGACTGTATGAAGGAGGAATAACTTCAAGAGGGTTCCGTGACTTGGTGGCATGCCTGGCTGTCGCCCGGTATATAGATACTTGTATTAGGGGGGGGGGGGGTTCTAGCCGTTTTTTGCGACTCTGGCTAAATGATTGTGTTCTATTCGTGCCATGTCACGGACTGGGCTCCGTCGATTGGACCAATCATGGCTTTCCGGCTTGAACACCCGACTATAACCGTTTTGCCAAATGCTGGATGGCTACGTTGACTGGCCTGGTTGCCGCAGTGCTAGGTTTCTTCTATTATCGCGGGGCCCCGGCTTTGCTGCATGCCACTTCTTTAGGCGGACAATTTGGTTTCCGCTTCCCTGTTGACGTCTGAACTCTGTGGTAGGGTTGCAACGTGGAAACTGCGGATGGAGTTGATGGAGTGGGATGCCAGTTGCCAGGCACGGAAGTACCATGCTGTACAGCGTAGACAGCGTAGAGAAGGCCTACTTCTACTTCTCCTGTAATAACGAACGTTGTCCTGCCGCCAGTCTTTGCAGGCAACAAGGCTTGTGGATGGCATGGGAGGGAGCAGCCTCGTGCCCCTTTATATCGCTCTGCCTGGATCAGTTGACCAGCAGTGCCGTCTACCCCTCTATTTGCCAGACGCCAAACTGCTTGTAGTCTCGCCTTTCTCTTTGTATGTGTGAGCATTTCTGTCTCCTTGTACTGGCTTCGTGACTGAGGTATAAATTTGCGACGAAGATAGCCCCCTTCGCAAGGGACAGTGGCTCTTCAAACCTCGCTGGGCCGGTACAATCACCGCCCGTTCCTACGTCTTCCTTTACGCGGTTGAAGGCTCTAGGTCCAGTCTGATTATTGGTCATCGCAAGTGGCTGGTCCAGCATGATCCTCGTTCCCCTCTCCACCGTCCCGTGGTTATGTCGCAGCAGAATACAACAACAACTATAGGAGCTCATCTTTTTTTTTTGCTTCACCTCATACTTGTGAGTTGCTTCTACTTCCTCAGACCTTTTCGCCTTGTATATCGTTCCATGACTTGTAGCCATGGAGCAGTCTTTCCGGCGGCTGCTGCCGCGGAAGTCCACGAGTCCCTCGATAAACGGAAATACCACCGACGGCGAACGGCCCGCGTCTGAAACAGGCATTATGGCAGCTTCAACAGTAGGAGGTGGTCGTCGAACCTCCAAGTCCGTTCGAGCTGCTTGTGAGTCGTGTCGGCGTCAAAAATGCAAGGTAAGTCGCGGTATATATCGAGGGCTGGAATGGCGGGTCCATCTTGTACCATAAAAACACAAAGCTCTAAAGCCAGGACTTGCCTCCAGTGTGATGGGAAACGGCCAACATGCTCGCATTGCCACCGACAGCGGACACACTGTATATATATTACCGATTATTCTGGAGAAACACGGTTCTCGGCCTTGAGAAGAAGATACACCTCTCAAGAGGAGGAGCTTGAAATGCTGAGGAAGCTTCTCGACCACATCAGAACCAGTCCTCGAGATGAAGCGGACAGACTCGTTGACTGTATTCGGTCTTGCTCGGACTCGACGGAGGCATTTAATCGCTACTTTACTTCGGGAAACAGCCAGCCTGGTGCTCACCCTGAGACAGAGACAGAGACAGAGACAGAGACAGAGACAGACTCAACGTCAGACCTCCAGATAGATGCACAATTTGTTGCCGAGTCGGAAGAATGGCCTGCACTCGGAGTGTCAATCCATGTCGAGGCCTTTCCCTGGACTACCGTTGCTTCGAGCGAAGTGGTGTCCACATTGATATCTCAATACTTCACTGTCGAGCGGCCCATTCTCCTGCCCACAGTTCACTACCAAAGCTTCGCTGACGAGATGAAGAAGGGCGATCTGACCAGCGAAGTCCACTGTTCTCCCCTTCTTGTCCACGCAATTTGTGCCCACCAATTTGTAAGCCCTGCCAATCTTTTCAGCTTTTTGTGGAAGTCTTTTGGGGTCTTTGCGTATAAAATATTGACACAGACCAGTTCCTGTCCCCTGCTTATCTCCAGGGATCGGTCGTCAACCGAGAGCTGGGACGGAGATTCTTGCAAGAGTGCTACAGGCTGCTTCGACTGAAGACGGGTGAAGTCAACTTACCTACAGCGCAGGCGCTGGCCTTGATGTACCAAGCTGAGCTTGCTGAGCACGTTTTTGATATTCCGCCAAGTATCTGATACTCGAATCGGACTGATTCCGCGGATCTAACGCATTTGGCGCATTGGCGGCGGATCTTTTGGTCTATGGGATAAGGTGACACACCTTTTGCGTTTCCTTGAACAACCTCCATCCAAATGATAAAATGAAATACACCATGTCTCCGTGCGTAGGATTTGCATGGCACACACTGTGATTTCTGGGGAATGTGGAACGATAAAATGTAGTTTGTTAAGGAAGAACATTATGTAGGATACAAGCTAATTCCTAGAAACCGCGCAAGTTCAAATCGAACTGCACATCCAACGATGCCATCGAGTAAGATCATGGTCAGTCTAGGCTTTTACATGGTAGGCAAATCAAAGAGCTATTCTACGCCACCAAGATCCACAGTTAGCAGATCAGGGCAAGGTGTCGCACGGTATACGGAATATAGGGGGCTCTGACCGAAGATTTAGTGTGGCGTAGCCAAGCCGTATTTTCTGCGACAGTTATGAGCCGGGGAGGTCTAGTGGCTTTAAAGCTAAAGGCCTATAAAGGCCTATAAATCGCTATCGCTTCGAACCCTGCAATAGTAGTAAGAGAACAAAGAGATTACCTCGCTAGTTAAAGATACTAGAGCCTAGTAAACAGAGAGATACTAAGTAAAGAAAAGGACAAGTGTTAGTCCCTGCCTAGGTATATCACAGGAAATGTATATCTCCTTGATGTCACGGCACGATTCAATGGATTAGGTTTGAACACTGAAACTGCGGTGGTGTTGACCACAATCAACGAGTATAGAGAGACGAGTATAGAGAGGAAAGTGAAACAATTACAACGGTTGGGCGCACACAAGGGCACAATATCCTCGCTTGTGGGCGCGTGTCGCCTGAGGTCACGTGAAAATCACGTGCGCGACCGTAATCAGCCGACCGACACGTGACACTTGAGGACCGCAAGGGTGACAGGGCTAGGTCCAAGTAAATTTATGAGGAAGGAGCCTATCAACGGAGATGGTAAAAGTATACCGCTGGCTTTACGGAAAGTCAAGTCAAAAGTCCTGCCGGTTGCATGGACCCCTGTTAAGGCTGCAGAAGACCTAATTGGCTGATTAAGCTATAAGCCCCACAATAAATATATAACGGGCTTACCCCTCTTCTCCCTCTACGTCCTCGCGCTTAAGTGTTCGGGGCAGGTGCTGGCACCATTGCTACTCCCAGTGCATACTTCAGCCGCTGCCTCCTCGCCGTTACACTTCCACCCGCTGGCTGCCCAAGTTGTTCCAATAACTGGTTAATCTGACCACCTGCCGTCTGCTAGTTAGTATACATCAACTACACTACACTGTTGTTTGTACTACTCACCTGGCATACTGTTGAGCTCGTCTATGGTCACCGCCGTCCCCTCAATTATTTCCCCTGATACAGGGCTATACATCGGCGCCAACTGTATTTGCCCAAAGTTAACTCTCTGGTTGTATGTCAAGGCAGGACCGTTTCGCAAGCTAGCACCTCATCCTCATTAGCCATAGTCGCGTATCGTCACCTTTATACAGAGGGAAATCGCTTACGCAGCTGTCATTGTGCGCCCGTGTTCTTGCAATATGCGCCCGTGTTCTTGTCGCATTTCCACTAGCTCCTGAAGAATTCTCTCTAGTAAAGCTGCATCCCGTGAAGCTGGAAGGTTGGGGCATAGCTCGACTTCACGAGCTATTACCTTTAGTGCTTCTGCCGCACGAACAAAATTCGGTTGCTCTAGTGGAGAATCCATGGTGTAAGGTAGTGACTGTTAACAGTACTGTAATAAAGGGAACAAAAAACTTCCAAGTCAAAAATTTTGGAGGCCCAAAATTTAGGGGGTCAAGAATTTAGAGTCAAATGTTTGGAGGTCTGTGTTTTGTCCGCCGCGACGGACGGACGTCTGGGCCTTTTTGTACCCCGCCAGCAGTAGTGGCACGTGCCTGCACACGTACATTTAGTTAGAGGCATTTTAGTATCTGCCGAAGGAATTGCGACCTCGGATAGCTTAATTAGGAAGGTTGTAGCGTCAGTCACCGAAGAGTGCGTAAGCACGGACTTTTGAATCCGCAGCAGCAACTAGGCCTAGAGTGGAAGAATAGTGGGGGCTTTAAATTAAATTGTAGAAACACTCTAATAGAGGTTACGCTTGTTAAAGGCCTAAGTTGTAGAAATCTTAAAAAATATTTAAAACAAGCATAGTAGTAATTATAACTTATATTGTTAAATAATAAAGCTCTAAATAATAGATATTCCAGTCAAAATCAATCTAGCTAATAGAGAGTGCTATAACTAAGGGCTTTACTAGCTAGGGGTCTTAACACCGGATACAAGAGACAGTAAAGTACGCAGCAAAATATCCATGTATAAAAGATACGTCGCACGTATGGCCATCTTGTTGGTTGGGCAACAAAGGTCCTGGCGAAGAGAAAGAGCACGACGCTAAAGACCCCGT